>OY720028.1:4742437-4806776 GCA_963082485.1 Eudonia mercurella | reverse complement strand
GTAGGCGAGGGTTCCGGCGGCTGCAGGGTCTCCGTAGGGGAGACATTGCTGGTGCTCACGGTTCCCGCTTGTATCGGACCGCAGTTGTCACTCAACATAGGACTCCGATCGAGAAACGTTGACGATGTAACTGGGTTATCGTCAAAACCATGATTGGGGCTCGATATCGCAGGTGTCCCGTCCAATTCCATTTTGTACGCGTTTTGCTTCATGTACTTTAAACGCATTTGGTTTTCAGTGAAGTCTGGCCCGTTACTCTTCATTGTAATATTGCATCCTTTACAACACTGCGGCAAGCTATTGTCCATTCCCTTGTCGGACAAGACGCTGCTGTCTGGCGTAGTATTTGGCGAAGGCAATGGGTTTGGCACCATATTGGACCTGAAACTATTGGCAACCTCGCAGGGCTGCTTATTACAAGGTTTGCAAGTTTTGTCCGTCTGATTTGGTAAGCTGTAACAATTATTAGGAACTTCATATTGATTAGCATCGTATGAAGAATTCATTCCTACTTGTCTAGAGATGGTATTATTTAATAACACCGTCTGCTGTGCTAAGTATCCACTCGGGTCGTCCATAAAAGACGGAACATTGTTATTGGGCATTTCATTCTTGGCATCTGGTATAATGCGCATGCCGTTGCTTCCGTACGTCATCACCTTATTTTCAACGGCACTCGCTTTCTTCTTAGCAGCTTTGCTGGTATTTTTCCCCTTTTTCTTAACCTCCATGCTTGGCCATTGCTGATTTAACATATTATAATGTTGTGGTAAAGGAGGCACGCGAGAGCACATCGCTTGATTCATAGCGTGCTCGTTGCTCTGAAATGAGTTGTATGTATTCATCGCATCTTCTGATATGTTTGCGTTCGATTCATCATAATCTGCGTTTTCAGATTTCTGGGGTTTGAGGTTGGGACTGGCCATTGGATTGGAAGTGTTCGAATCGTTTCTCTTCACTTGCCAAGGAGGTGTTTTGGCGGGATTCGTTTTGACCACAGCTCCATTCTGAATCACCAACTGACCTTGGGGCACGTATTGTTGGCCCTGATTTTGAGATTTATTTAGATTAACGTTTTCTGCCAACTGGGTCCTGTACCCTTTCATAGCCATTTCTATCTGTTTTTGGTTCTGCTGTATAAAGATTTGTTGTTGTTCGTTAATCTTCTGCATGACTTCCGGGGTCAGCGGCTGGTTCAGTCCACAATAGATTTGTGACTCCTCTTCTTTGACCGAATGTTTAATTGGCTGGATATTATGCTGCATAGAAACATCCTTCTTCTCATCTTTCGTATCTTGCTCTTGGACGTTTTGAGGCATGCCCATAACATTTTTATAATTGGCGTTCTGTTTGTAGGACGTGTTCACGCCGATGAGCTGTCCATTCGTTCCCAAGACGGGAAGGCCGAGGTGTTGATTCGGCGAGTTGGAAGGGGGTCGATTGGACTTTTGTCCTTCTAGGTTCTCTTGTTGCTGCGTTATCCAACCGCTATTGACGGTCAGGTAGTGAGAGCTCCTTTGTACGTGCGTGTCTTGTTTGGCGTCATTGTCTTGGACGCTGAGAATGTTTTGTTGCGCGACGTAGGCTGGAGGACCGGGCGGGCCGGGCGGGCCGGGCGGCCGGGTTGTCACGCCGGGCGAGACGGTCCTATTGTTATCAACGTCTTGCGGCTGAAACCAATAAACATTGTTTGATATGAATATTGGTCAAGAATTTCGATAGAAAAACAACCCTTTACTTCGGACGACTTCATTAATACAAATCTTTGACAAAAACTCAAAGATTAACATCAAAACACTCGAGTGATGTCAGGTGGATACGTATCGACATTTTTCTTGCTTTATGGCAACCGATAAGTTTCCTTATGAATAACTTACATATGTATCGCACACTGATACGAATAATGTAACTAAAGAATATGCCGCGAGCAATGCCCGCTGGCAACGGTTCAGCTTTTATAGAGCTATGAATACGTAACAAAACAATACGGCCGAGCTACTCCATAGTTGCATTTACTTTTTATTCGATGTTAATCTTGTTATGCATCACAATAAGGTAGTCAAATCTATGGAACTAATGTGGAATTGTAGACTTACCTTGAACTCGTTCAGGGGCCGATCCCTCTGCACCATTAGTTGTGATACCGTCATGTTAGGCGGGAAGCCGGGTCGCTTTTTCATTTTCTTTTTCACTGCAGTAACTTCAGATGTAACTGAAACCAAACAAACAATGTAAATAAAAATTTTGATAAGTATAATATTTTAAATATCTTTTTTATGTCTAGCTATGAACTTTTAATAGTGTCGACGACGCGTATTTAAAGTTAATCGAAGTTTGAAGGTAGGGTAAAATGGCATTTATTTTTAGTTCTTTTTAAAACATTAGTTTATGTAAGGTTTATACTCAATGAATTACTTATTTTATTTATAATCATGTATCATTTTTGTTGCGTTGCTTTAATAATGAATGCTTACTAAAACAAATAAATAGAGAATATCAACTAATGTCATTTAATGTTAGGAAAAGTTGAGCTAACATAGTATCAACTATTCTTGTAATATCATAAAAGTTTAAGCCAACGTATATGCCTATGGCGATACAAAATAGAGTAGGTAATAACTAACAAAGCATCTATGTAACAAAAGAACATGTTACAGATAAAGACGGTACATTATTCACGAAAATAATTTGGGCAACAGCACGTTATTAGAACAACAATGGAGAGGTCACTGCTAACAAGATAAACGAACCAGTGGGTAGTACAACAATATACGCAACGACATTGAGAGTCAGGGGCCGACCGACGACTCGGTGACTTTGCGCCGCTCTCCAGACGACCTGTATTAATATAAAATAATATAAAGACTTTTACCATTTGTCTTTTATTACCTTGTAATCTAGTGATTGTTAATAACATTTTGAATCCCGCCAATTTCCATTGTTTATATAAAAGTATACCTATAAGTTTAAGTATAATCTTAAAAATATAATCATAAAAGCATTGAGGCTATGACCACATTGCTATTGTTTCCTTAAAATGGTTAAATGAATATCAATCATTAACAAGTAATCTTTAAAGAACACTTAAACGTAATAAGTTATACCGCGAGCTCGATTACAAGCGATAATAAAATCTATTAAAACATTTCCCCATTATCATCATTTCCGTAGGAAACTGCGAACGGCCCAGATCGTGGGCGAGGGAAATGGAAAATAAGCGGTTTCACAACAAATCGGAACGGGAAGAGCGCACTGACGATCGACCCATTTATATGTAAAACGATAAAGAATCGCTCCGCGACTCCGAGCGCCTCCGCGAGGGGTACTAATCGAGTTTGACTCGTCGAACGGGGTAAAACCAATTAGAACATAATTCGCTTCGATATTCCAGCGACCCAATTATGTAAATGATGGATTTTGGCACACGTCACAACATGGTGCGTCTAATACTTTTATGATGTGTAAGAATGCATCGAACGGTGTCTATTAAAAGTGTGCCGGTCTCATAATTCTATAACGCCCCATAATTAGTCAGCGAGCCGAGTATAATACCGTTATCTATTTGCACATTATCTGGCAGATTTGCAATTAAAATACGGGTTGTGTGCGAAACGAAGCGGGCGAGGCGAGGGTGGTTCGGTCGCGGGCCGGCGCGGCGGGCGCCAGGCGCTCGCAGTGGGTGTAGGTGCGCGGGTGGCCGGGGCGGCCGCGGCGGGCGGGGCGCGTCGTCAGATCAATAGTCGGCGGGGCGCGCGCCCACGCCACCGGCCGCTCTGCACCACCGCCGATTGTTTCGAATTACACCCGCCTTTGTTCCCGCCGCTGATCGAGTCGCCAGCGTTTTTGTTTTATCTAAACGGCCGACTTCCTTTACGGTAATTACGCGATGCTGCGGCTCGCCGTGTAGGCTTCCCGATCCGGCGGCCGCTCACGGAGATTAATCACGTTTGCGGACATTATCCGTCCCCTCTTCGCTATCAGTTTTTCTAAACGCCTACTTACTCCCCTACTCTATCCTAATTAATAGTCGCCGCTTAAAAACAAACAAAGCAATAATAGACAGTCCCTTCTGCATTGTAGAATACTTGCGAACGACGCAAAATGGACCAGATAAAGTGTAACGGGCGGTGGGTAAATTAGTGGCGCCCAAACAGTACCCGGTGGGGCCGTTGATATAATTTTGCGGGAAAGGGTTTACTAAATCAAAGGAAAATACTAAAGTAAATCTTCGCGTAGGATAAATTATTATGTTCTAGAAGGGTTTAGTTACACTTATATTGAATAGATAATCATAGCTACCATTACAAAAGGGTTAAATTTAGGACTTCATAAATTATTTGAAAAATGTTTAAAGCTTATCTGCAACATAATTTTAAAACAACGAATCTGATGCAGCGCAGATAAAAGTGTTTATGTTAAACGTGCAGGTGGAGAGAAGGTTCTCGCGCTTCGAGGGGGTGTCGGGTGCAGGTTGTTACTCCCGGACGGACGGCTGACGAAGTGCAGTTACCCGCTATTCATGCCGCACTAAACGCCCCGCACCCCCGCGTTGCCACTTAACAACAAAGAGACCGCTCTACCCTCTTTGTTACGAGAAACAACTTCGTCCTCCGGGCAACCACTTTTCAGTGTTTCTTTAGTCTCTTTAGGAATTGATAGTGGAGATTGAGAGTGGCTTTATATAAACTACAATGCATCGCTTTTACAAAGCACAAGCTTCATTTGAAAGAAGCAGTAATGGAAAATTATCATAACAAGAAAATATTTTATTGTACTGAATAATATCGGAGATGTTTTATTTTAATAAGAATTTTAAGAAAATAACACAATATCTTATCTTGCAAAGAAATGCTTAATAACTACATAAGTTTAGATATCTAAATTAAAATGTAAAATATACATCTAACATGTAATGTACATGTAAAAAAAATGGTCAAACGAGAAAATACATTTTGATAATATATGTATTCAGTTAAGCTTTAAATTGACTAAAACTTTCCCTAGATATTGAAGGACCGAAGTGCGAGTGCCGAAAATACACAAAAGCTAAGTATTAAAGACAATAGAGCAATAACAATGTAATGGGAATCAATAGTGTGATCGCAGGCTGGCCGGTATCGCCGAGCCGGGCCGGCTCCCCGGCTAATCCCGTTCGGTTCACACTCGTGTAATTGGATGAAGGAGTCCAGCGCGGCGCGGAGATTGCGCCCGGAAAGCCGGCGGCTAATCGCGTAATAATGCACCAGACCACTCCACACCCTGATGGAACGCGGCTCGAACAATTCTTCGCATCTCAATGGCCATTCAAATTATAAAACTGTCGACTCAAGTCGCAACGAACAAAAGCAGCTTTAAAACCACTTGACTGGGAGACTTAGTTTATTCATGGCAATGTTAGTGAGCTCCGGTGCAACACAAAAGCTTTTAATTTAAAGGTAAATGCGCGTAGGGGGTGGGACATTTTACGTTATGACGACGTGCACGCTTCACGCGACACTAAAAAAACTTCTAAACAAAAGCGACGCGCAAAACGACGGCTATAAAGTTGGACGTGATTATGGCGGTTCATTCAGCCGTTAATGATTTCCAAGTACGGCACTGCAGGCTGGAATGGCAAACAATTACAGGACATTTTCGATAAGCTGTGGTTTTATAATGAACTGGTGCTTTTGAAAGTCATTTATTTTAGAGGGCCATAAAATACGCGTTGGTAAATTACATGAATAAATAAATAAATTTAAAAAAATATTAATTTTCCATTGCCGTCAGTATTTAAACATTACACTGCTGGGCTTACGCCGTCCTACAAAAAGGGGATTGGGCCATAACCCACAATGCAGTCCCAAAAAGGGTTGACGTATTTTAAAGTGTGCCATCTTACGACAGCAATCGGGACCAAAAGAACGTGCTTTCCACGTAAGCAGGCATGATGAGCTCGAGATTTGTTGATTTGGTCACCACGCATCCAGATTGAAATAATAGTTGACTTACAAAATAAAAAAAAATATTTTTATAAGACGACAACGCTTATTTCACGAACATAATAATATATATCTAATAGGCACATCTGAAAACTGATAATGTGCCAAAGAGGCTTCCACACAGCGAAGTTAATGCAGAAATTGGTTGTCCTCATACTTTTTCGTATTTCTGGAAAATAGCATACCAATCTCCGGGAAGGAAGCAGGAAGAAAAAAAGGATAAAAACACATCCGCACAAGCCAGGGGCCCACGAATGAATGCCGAGGTGCGGCGACGACGAACAATCTCGCCTTACCAAACACAACCTACCCCTGTTATTCCGTCAACAATTTTCCCAGTCCACGCTTCTCCCTTCCCTGCCATGAATAATAATTTGTTTATTGTTATTTCATTCATGCCTTTTTACTCTTGAAGTTAAAGATTATATTATAGCTGGTAAATATATTTGCTCTTATGTCGTCGTCGTATTTAGATATTATTAGACGGAACGCGCGAGAAAGTACAAAATGTACCCATGTAATTTACTTTATATCTTGCGTTGCTCTGTAACCAACGAAGCTGATTTACGGTTTCCGTTAGCTTTCTCTAACTGGAACGTAGCTGTATTATTTCTAAATAGAAATATCGGCAGGATAGACTAATGGCCCATTGTCTAAGCAAGAAAGTGCTTCGTGATTCAGCCCTCGATATTCCGAACCAATCTAGATATGAAAGATACATCCTCGTAATTATATTATTGTCCTTATAATTATAAACATTTGTATATTAGCGTTATTTCGTAGTTGACTGTATTTGTGCAGTCAGTGATTGAAGACATTGATTTATTAGCTTGAAGAAATGGAATTGATCCAAGAATAAACGAAGGATTTTCAGTGAGCATCAAAGCTTTGTCTTTATTAGGAAGTAATAAGAGACGCGAAGAAGACAAATAACGAGCTCGAAAAGTTACTTATTTAACTTTAGTAAGACAACACCCTAATACTCTATAGACGCGATTTTAACTGTACAGAATCGGCCTCTATGTATTTGTACAATATATTTCGATTTCAATATGACGTTTAAAATCTCTAAGAAAATTAAGTAAGTATAGACTAACACATTGTACACACAATATGTATACGACTCGCAATACCCTTAAATCTGTTTAAAACTTTTAATTAAAATTGTTTTATGTTTGAGTGTTATATTGTACGACTTCCTGCGAATTTTTGGACTATTGTGTTCTTCAATTGTCGTGATCCCGTTTGTTTCCTTATTTATTATAAGTGAAAACGTAACCAAAAAGTTGAATCGTTATTAAACGTTTGCTTTCACAAGGCATTCATTTAAAAACAATACAAATTACGCAACATTATCAACAAAAATGTGGTACTGCTATAATTATTATTTTCAGTAAATAAAATATAGACGCAATATAGGCGATTTTTGTCAGAATCTTAATAGTTAGTTACCCCCTTCAAACATAATAATAATGTTAGTTCCAAAAGTTAGTTGTGGGTTTCACAGCAATATCTTTTTTACAGTGGCTGCTACGACTATACCTGAATTAAGCGAGGCGTATGCTCTAATCGTCGACATAGTTAAGTGAATATGAAAAATATATGTGTATATTATTTGATACGGCATATCAAAAAGCAGCGACAGACTGGACAGCGTGGTGGACGCGCCACGCTGGATATACTTGAGTTTGTAGTAGGTAGCTTGGAATATGATTTTATTTAATATTATTGAACCGGCAAACAAGCGTTCGGGCGGTCACCGCTGCATGGCCTTTTTTATTACAACGCACGCAACGGATCACCTAAAGCTTATGTTTTTCTGCTTCTACGCTATGTAATTCACTGGTTTATTCTGAAAACTGGAACAGCAATTCAAAACAATGATAACAAAAGAAATAGGTATAAGGTTTGTCGCCATCGTCATGCTGTCATATTCTATATTGACTATACTTTTAGGGATAATAGTGAGTGTACTTTTTATTATTGTTTGTACGTAAGTCTGTAAGGTATTTATCGGCCAGTATTGCTTGATTTAAATTATTTAAACGTGTGTACGTCTACGTACCTTTTTTCTGTTCTATGTGCTGCGGTGGCGGCGTGGCGGGCGAGTGCGCGCGCGCCTGCAGCGTCGCTAGTAGTTTCCGTTTGTGGTTGCACAGCTTCGTCAGCTCCGCGCCCGAACTCGCCTGGTAAGGTTTGCTCACCACCTGGAAGAGGATATAAACATGTTATCACACGTTTCGTATCTTTATATTTTAAAACTATGTTTTCCCTTTTTCTTTAGCTGAAAGAGACGATTAATCAAATGACTCCATGATCTGGTGATTTCTGGCGACACCAACTCTTACGATTAACAGTAAAATAAAGTGTTAATTTGGTTGTTTAGCATTCCCATTATACAACATTTTTAAAGTATTATATAGGTACATTGTATACTTGACTTAATACGTGTCCCTGTCGAGGATAAGTAAGTACATAAGATAATAGGACATGTAATTTTGCGAGGTAAGCAATTGTAAAATTAGACATTTTGAAAATCAGCCATCTTTATTCTTCGTGTAATTGCAATTCCATTTCTAGAATTAGGTATTATACTCTAAATCCTAAATTAGTATGCCGCAAATTATCTGTAATTTCAATGACGAAGGAACAAAACCTATTTGCATTACCTATAAATAATTCCCATCCAATCATCAGACAGGATCTAATTACGTCTGGATAATCCGCTCATATAATGCGACGCGTTGCTCATGCTGTTCCAATTTAGTAGGAACATTATTAAAATTTAGATGTTTAGGCTCTGTAAGTAGTACCAAACAATTTGTCAATTAGCAAGTATTTATATATTGTCTAAAATCAGTAAATATTAAAAAGTGTTCATGTTTTACTGATATTCGTATTGCAAAGTTATTCACCGACCATATCATTGGAATGTTCAATCATAATGGAATTGGATTAGCCACAACAGCACGGCCTTTCATTGTGGATAGGTACAGAACACTTTGCTGTATCTGATATATTACGCCATAAATAATGTCAACCGGTTATTATTAGGTACGTAACACGCTTTGATCGATACCTGCACGCCTACCACTTATAACTGTACTGTTACGAGTTGAACCAATCATGAAGCGTTGCATTTCCTGATATTTCTACTACGTCACTAGTCGAACCGCAGATCCGTTGAACTCGCATATTCGTAAATTAATAATTACTATAACTAACACTGAGTCAACATCGCTATTTGCCGATTGTAGCATATAGGCTGTGCCTAGGTTATTACAATTTTCAATTTTTTTGTAGTTTCCTACTAATGTGACTAATAGCATAATTATAGCCCTGATTTGAAAAAGACTAATAGGATACCCAAACCATAAATCGATTTAAACATAACTAAACCGTAACATGAAGAAACTCTTAAAAAGATGAATCAGATGGTTGTATGCGGTAGTTGGAATGCTATTAAGCCAAGTGTGCGTCGGATTGTAATACAGTGAGCCGCGATAACGTTGCGCCCAATCTGCGAACACGTCCGTTCATTATGGATGGACGCCCACTGTGCGCCGCTGCACACGCAAATTGCTCCACGCTCCCGCTGACACAGCTGCATGCGACTCCCAACTAATGCTCCTACAAAACAACGGAGACTCCTTAGCAAATTGCGATCAGATCGACGCCGGGCCAGCCACTGGGGCAGGGCAACATTGCATAACTTACTTGAATAATAAATCTTTATTTGTTTGTTACAGGTCAGATTTTTTTAAATTTTACATAACATTTGATTCTTAAACACAGTGTAGGACATCCTCCGACTTGTTGGAGCGATGATATGGCTGGCAGTAGAAGAGACGAAGATTGGACTCAGATGCAATAGGAAAGGCCTTTGTGGCAGTGGACTTACACGGGCTCATTACGATTATAGACATAAACATTTAAGGCGCAGGACACACAGAAAAGACGTAAGACGCGGGCGGGGCGCGGACGGGACGCAGACGGGACGCCGGCCGTCACGACTTTTTAAAATATATAGAAAAGACAAGGCACGGACGTGACACTGGGCGTCGCGAGATGAGGGTTTTTTCCGATATATCGATACATTAATAAAAAATAACCAATATCGAAATTCGTATCAAAATAGATACTTTTTTATTTATTATCATCTCATCACGGTCTAACTAAATTCGCTAGAATTCAAAACCTTATTGATTCAAAGAAGAAGAAAAAAGATTTTTTAAAAAAATTATTGTTTTATTGTGCTGAATTCCATTAATCTAATCTGTGGCAGTGAGTGCGTAACTGTCACTGTCAGTGCGTTGCTTCAATCAAGTCATGTCATGTGTGCATGTGTGCTGCGTATACGCAACGGCCATTTGTTGCTTTGATCTAAAATAGTTATGTATTTCTTTCTTTAAGAGTAAGAGTGTTGTGTGTAGTGTGTTTGCGAGATCGTCAATTGTTTTGTTTGCTTTTTTATTAGGAATTAGTGTATCTCGAATCGCGACTGTAAATAAAAAGTAGGAGGTTCTCCTTTTTTTAAATGTTGGTTAAAAATTTTACCGATATAACGATATTTTTTGTGATATATCAAGATCGACATAGATAATGTACTTTTAAAAATATCAATGTATCGATATATCGATTTTTTTTTCGTTTTCAACATCCCTAAAGCTGTGTGTGACAGCGACGCGCGAGTCCCGCCCGGCACCCGCGCCCCCGCCCGCTCCCCTCCCTCGTCCGCTTGCGCCCATGCCCTGTCCTTTCTGTATGTTTTACAATAGGGCGCAGACGAGTAAGCGTCGTGCCCGCGCCCTGTTTTTTTTATATGTATTGCGTCGCGACGCTTCTATACATTTTGTATGAAAGGGACGCGGAAGAGACATTTGTCCGCGTCTTACGTCTTTTCTGTGTGTCCAGCGCCTAAAGATATCGATCGTGGAACGATATCGCCATTGCTCTGGCTTTATTGCTATGAACAGCATAACAGGCGCCAAAGCCTTATATCAGATTTATTGGAAATGAATAATCTAATAATTCTACACGACATGTTAGGCGCCTGGTTTTGTAAGTGGCGCATCAAAGTGAACTTGAAAAAAAGTGTCGCAGCTCATAAAACTCGTGTCATCCATCAACCAGGAACACAATACAATTTAGAAGTTATAATAAAAATATGAAATACAAGCTACCGCCCGTGGCTCGTCTGAGTGAAAAACTCTTAAGATCAATACGAACTACTACGAATCCAAGATCAAAATAATATTCTACCAGTATAATATTAAATGATGAGCCAAAAGTGTTCAGCTGTTTGGCGCGATTAAAGAACTAGCAAACATTCATAATTTTGAATGTATAAGTCTTAATAAATCTTAGTAGAATGCTTTAACATAATTGACAAAGCTCAGTCGGCTCATACTAAAAATGCGGTACTTATACTATAGCCAAATTTGATAAAGAATGTTTACCAACAAAGCGTTGCCAAGCAACCAGTGACAGGCATGTATTGACAACAATGCCAAGGAAAGATTTTACGTAAAAGATGTAATTTTATTAAATATTGTATGAATAATAAAAACCATTGTACAATCAAAGCTTAGTTTTAACCTATTTGAGTGAATATATCAGCTACATTGAAATAATTAAAAAACTGCACTTGAAGATTCAAATATTTATTTATTACATAAATTAATCAACTGCTGTTACAATCCAATTTTCTTTAACGTCAATTCAATTTGTTCATGAATGTTTGTTTTGCATTGCAAATGCACTGTTTACGCTGCAGATTTCAGAGTAGTAAGATAATCGACCCCATATGGGTGAGTGTCATCTGCATTTGGAATGCTAGTTTATAATAACGGAATTGTTTAGAATACCTCAATTTTAGTTTTGTCTAATAGGGTTAACAAGTGAAAACATTTAACGTTTTTTTACGTTCTTCGTATTATAACGACTGATTTAAGTGAAATGTGTAGTGAGAATAATAAGTCTTACAATATCTTTTATGTAAAATGCAGTAATCAAGTAATAATACGAAAAAAACAAAAACATTTTTGCCCAGATTTGTGATAACACTAATTTGGTTTATTCTTTATCGAGTTTGGCTAGAGTTATAGTAGGTGTCATTCACGTAGTAGGATTTACTTAAAATATCCGTGGTAATAGTTACTAGTTGTCATAATTTTCAACCACAGTTTATTCCAACGAAAACTAGGCAGGACCTTGATTAGGCAAGAAAAAGCCGTCTAAATTGCTGTCTAAAAAACAAGCTGGGCTCCCAATATAATTGACAGCTCAATCTAGTTTATTAAATGAATACTACGAATCACCGGCGGTCGTCTGTTTCTTAATTGAAACGTTACGCAGCCGCGACAGCACCGAGCGCCTTCATGAAGGAGGCCTCGAGAATGTCCTTGTACCACTTACCGGACAATCACATTCGCAGCTAAACGTCAAATTACTGCCAGCGCCGATGCAATACGCTAATATTGTGTGTACAGTGCAAGCAAAGTTAGCTCAGTACCTATATTACTAAAGTTTTTATATTAAGATAAGGTATCATTACAGTATGAACTTCACATTTGTTGTTTTTATATAAAATGAAGTGTTTATACGGAACCATTAAAATACTACACACCAAGGAAGGGTCGTTTCAAACCTTTTCCAAGATTCTTAGTCCCAGAAATACTGAAATTTGAAACTTCAATATTTTTTTTTTATTAATTACCTTTAAAAATATTTATTCCGATGTATTTTTTAATTAGAAAGAAAGAAAAAACATTTATAGGCCACACAAACAGCATAACATAGAAAGACAAAAAAAGTAAGTACCTACACAAGATTCACATTAACTTATTAAACTTAATACCTATTACAGACAAATAAACAATGTGGTCAACTAGGCCCCAGCCTCAGCATATTACTTATTACGCAAAGTAAAGTCTTGAAAGTGTTGAGCATAAAAATCGTCCTCCAAAAAATTTTAGCACCTAAAAGACGTTGCAAACTTTTTTTGTTGCCATCTGAAAGATTAGTTTAAGATTACTTTCATATCATACCTAATTACAATTAGTAACAATATTGTCCAACGACGATAATAATATGCGGACTACCGCAGCTAGTCTTAGTTTAAGCAAAATAAACCTTTTCTTAATGTGTAATATAAAACAATCGAAGTATGTGATTTAGTTCATCTACGTCACAAACGATGTTGCTCGTTCTAAATGAGTGTACACAGAGATACAAATCTGCAGAAACAGTAGATTAGGTACGCGTATTTTATGGGAGTTTACTGTTTCAGGCGGAAACAAAAGCAAAAATTGTTAACACATGTTGAGTTGCGTACTCGACGTTCACTAACAAGTTTTGTTGACAACATCTGTCACCAACACGCTTGTCAGTGTCACAAAAAGTAGTCAGCTTTCATTTAGTGAATACCAAGCTACGATAACACCGTTGCGTATTGTATTCGATTGTAAAACAACTCGTACTGGGAGTATACATTGACAATAGCCATACGTCAGCAATCACTACACCACAATCTTTACAGTAAAAGGGTACCTTGTACCTACAGCGCATCTACTTTAATGGGAGGTCTGTCTGCCTGGGCCGATAGATAAGCCCCTACACAATGCTGCAGGTCATTTCAATATGGCTCCAATCAACGTGATGGACGCAACCTCGCCGCGACAGATGTCCCCGCTGCGTCGAACATGTCATGCTAAGTAATGACTGCGTTCTAATTAATAGATACATTTCGCTGCTGAATAATTCAGTTGCGCATGCATTACTCATATCTACTGTTGAGCCTTGGTTTGGACTGCAAACTGCAATTATGCGTTTAGATACACACGCTCGCACTGCAGGAAAGGTTGTGCTTGTGATTAACTTTTGGGACATTTTCTATTGGTTTCGTAAGGCTGGTGGAGCCTGACGTTTTGTTGTAACTACCATCGAGGCTTATGGTTTACCGTGACTCTAAGCACAGTCATCCTAAGTATATGTACGGGGTTACTTTTGTATCCAGCATAGATCCTTAAGTAGTAGCTAAATTGGATGTCTTTAGAGTTCTAGGCATCTCTAGAGCGACCACGTCCAGAATCATACTGTAGGTTTACGTTTAGTATAAGATAACTTCAAAGAGCAAGAGCAGTGATCAATGTTACCTACACTTGATTCAAAAGTAACCCCGTAATCTGCCGAATCTATTGTGTTTGGAAGTTAAGTCATTTTAGATTTATTTCTACAAAACACTGTTAGAAGTAAGATTTAACAAGCCCCGAATACTAAATAATAACGATTCATTTATACTATACAGGTTTTTAAATCTCAGCTCCAGCGCCAATGTTAGACGAGCTACAAGTTCAGTGTCTCGAGCCCTGCAGGCACGTGGACACAGCGAGACTGGGGAAGGGTTCGAAACGTCACGATAAAATAATAAAAGTTTCATTACAAATGTGTTGTGTAAAATTCATACAACAACACATTTAAACAAAAGTATAGTTGATACCAAAAGCTATTCGAGTTATGTTTGGATATAAATTACTTTCCTTTGTGTATTTGTAAACGACAATGTTCATTAATCCGTGTAACACGGAAGCCAGAGACTAAAGAATGAGCCGATCGATCCCTATAGGCAGCGGTACAACGATCGTTTTATTTGCGTGCAGGAACTGAATGTCGAGTAATTTGTCGCCGTATCGTCGTCGGGAGCTCGCCACTAATTAACGTGGACATTTACGGCTGCCAAACTTGCATGTGTCTGTACAAGCTGCCACCCCCTCCCACCACCCTGCACTACCCTGCATACACTTTAAGAGTTACAGACGACGTGAACGATAATACAAGAATAATAAAATTTTACAATTTATCAACAGAGAAAATACCGTATGAAAAATTATGTTCGTTAAAATGTAATTATTCTACATTTTGCCTGTTTAGTGGAAAGCGGTCATCGTATCCGTAATCCATAACAACTTGCAACCTGAAGCTTCAGTTAATATGCTTTTATGTTTTGCAATTTCACAGGTTTTTTTTCCTATACACCGGAAAACAGAAATGGCATTGCAGCCATCCATTCGGATTCTGGGCACTGAAGAAACGGGCAGAAAAAATTCACGGAAGTATGACCTTGGAGTAAGTTTCGTTGTTAATCAAAGTAAGCACACATAACATTAAAAATAAAGAATCTGAACGTGATTGGTAAGCCACGTAAGTGTTATATTGATTGAGGTTAAGTTCTGGGAATTAGTATTCAGAACGGGAACACCTAGGATTTCTAATATCGCTTTCTTTCTAAAGCCAAAAAACATAAAGGAAGCCGATAAAGAATAAAGAAAACTTATATACGAATAAATAAACGTTTTCATAAACGTAGCAAAACATACATTAATCAAATCCACTCCTACAGCTTCAAGTGTAATTATACCGTCGTTTAAAGGTCAGTGGTTGTTAAAAGGGATTGAAATCCCCCTCCTATAATCTTTATTTAGGTCAAGCTTTCGTGGAGGAAAATAGGGATCGACACGAGTGCAACCAAATAAATTAGGTTTGGTGGACAAATGAGAATTTACGGGCAACGAACTTACCTACCTATTTATTTCTTAGATCATCTGGAGTAAGATGTGCACATACCATTACGGACTAATTAACAGAATATTTATTATAATCACCATCACCATCATTATTATCATTATCATTATCATTATTATCATTATCACCATTATCACCATTATCATCATCATCATCATCATCATCGGCCTGTACATTCCCTCACTAACAATATCAATGAGATGAGATCAGGCCATCATAAGATCATAACCCAGTTAACCCACGTTAGCCCAATGCGGGATGGTGGGTTTTAAGAACTCTTATGATAATAACCTGGACTAAAGATTTAACGTGCCCTTCAAAGCCGCTGGGGGAAGGTCGAATATTCCAATTTGTATACTCATCCAATGTCCTGGCAATACGAAAGTGACTAAAATCGCAAGCCGACGCGCATGTCATATCGCTGTCGATCCTTTTATTACAACAATAATGAAAGGATTATAGAACGAGAGAAAATAAAATAAGAACATGTAATTAGCTGATATGCACAATTGAACCATAAGAAGCGATTATTCAGCTTAAAGAATATGTTATTGTAAGAGCCGCGTGTTTGCTGAACCAACGTGAATGACATCGCAATACTAGTTATTTTATGGGGCGAGGGTCGCATCTGTTTGTCGTATTGAATATTGGTAGCCTTGACCTCGATACAGACGAGGGGTTGCTCGTCGCGATCACATACCTACTTGTGTGATACCGTGATACCGCTATGGAGTCGACTGGGACGCTCGCAGCTGGGGCTGTCCACGACGTCACTCGACGCTTTTACGCAGAGAATGCATCTCATGAATCTTATAAGATACAGAACAGTTGTTTTTGATGTTTATAATCTTTTGACAGAAAATCTGTAAATTTTATTATTATATTAAAGTCTGGGACCAATGAAATATGCTTCTGTTGTGTATCCCATTATTTCCTGCTACTGCTATTCTCATCTTATACCTAATTTCATTTTTTTATAAAGCAAATTGTTTGGCTAAATAGATATACTTATTGCCGATTCTGGCTTAACTACTATTGGCCTGACAACCTAACTCTAGTCGGATTCATTCTGCACATCACAAGCCATTTGAAAATAACTAATTATTTTCAGTTTGCGCAACATTTTAACCTAAAATTACAATTGATTATATTGTTGTTTTCCAACGCCCCAACAGCGAGGGGACTAACTGATCAATTGATCATGCAACAGTCTCGTGTGTCGATATTTAAAGGAACAATACCTGTCAAAGTGACTAACGGAGTCCACGTCCGCCGGGCAACACCTAAGACAATCACAGTATACGGCACCATTCTACATCGGGAGCTGATCTCCGGGCTCACAATGGCCAATAAACAAAGCATGTAGATGGTAGACAAAGCCGACGGGCGGTTGCTAGCTACATACCTATCTCTCCATCGGAGCGGGCAGCGGCGAAGCGTGTCGCTTACAACTGTCAGTAAATACATTTTATTGTGCCATATGCACGCACGTTAACTGACATACGCTACCTACTATGTGGGAACTATTTAGAATAGACGGTTTCATATTCAAATTGTATAAAATAAAAGTTGTCAAGCACATTTTAAACTCTTTGTATAAAGCACTGAATGAAGACAGCCTAATTAGTAATCACATTAAATCAGCAAATACCCAATTATTAGTTATTCGACGATAACTCTCATCTTGTCAATCTGCTGACAAAAAAGTAAATACTGATTTTATAGACCGCAAAATCACAGGTAAAATGAAGAATATTTTTATTATTTTAATTTTGTATTCACAGTGCTATATGTAAAAAATATCTTGTAAAATGAATAATATTTAATTCATTTATGTGCATTACAATAACAACTAAATTTACAAGTTACACGCAGGTAGGATACCTCAAGAATTCTCATTTGGTATATTGACATTATACAGGATGTTTGGTAAAAGGTGTATATTCCCGAAACATAGCCATATAACCAAGTATAAAGAACACTGATAACATGCAAAAACATATTTACGTAGATTTACTTTTCCATAAAAAACTCAAATATATTTTATTAATTTTTTTTGTTCATTTCTACAATGTTTCGACTTCTGTTTATGTTTGACCTCATGGTCCTCATAGGTTGACAACCAAGCGAACAACGTATCAGCTTGACCTTGGGTTGTCTTGTCACTTTGCAGTTTTACTTAGTAATAAAGAATCTCAATATCTCGGCCATGTGGTGCTTTTCAGTTATGTTCATAATTTTCCAGGGTTCTATGAACGATACCCTATCTGCCATATTTGGGATTATACAGGTATTACCAAACATCCTGTATATGTCAATATACCAAATGAGAAATGGGCATTTCAAAACCATTTTATTACTTTGTAAGTAAGTACGTACAAACATTTTAATAAATGACTGATGCAACTCTCGGGGAGACGCCACACAGCGAGGTCGGTTTCAAAGCCAACTAACGGAAACAGAACAAAGAATACGACGAACGAGCAACAGAAACAACGCGCAGAGGCAGTAGTCATTATTGATGTTGCATAATGCTGTTTGCTGTACCTACTTGCTTAAAACAACTTATCTTCATTAACATAGTAATAAGAATGTTACTTTCATAAAGTACCCCGCTACCTGTTTTTTAAGGTTTTTAGGTCTGGACCTAGGACCTATATAACAACCTAGCTTTACTCGTGGAAAAAAAATCAACTTCACATTTTTTACAGAAAAGTACAATATGCAGAATTTTGTAGAAAAACCTAAAAGACTGCCTTAGCCACATTAACGTTAAAATTCAATATGAGCAATAAACTGTACATAATATCCATTTACATATTTAAAGTGTATACATAATACATACAATACAATACATGTTGCTTTTGGCGATTAAGACATCATCAATATTAATTTAGTGGTTACGTTGGAAACAAGGCCCGTCGCAGTTCGGAATGTTACGTACCGCGCTGCCCTGCGCCCGCGCAGCCACTTTCACCACGCTCTGTGAGAAAGTCGAGGCATTAGAAACCAACTCCACGTTTATTTTACACTAATAGCAGAGTGCACGTACATATTTATTTTCTGTGCACTTGTTAAAAGGTAATAAATTAAAGTTCCTGATTTTATAGCCTGTGTTTAACACCATTTCTATAATTTGTTTGTAATTTAAAATTAACTTATAAATTAAAGCAATATTTAGAAACATATGGACGGAATAAGTTTTATGTACTTAAAGATATTCGAAACAATTTATCAAAAAGAATATTACATATATATCGAAAGGCAAATATTCGTAAACAACCTTAAAAATGTGATTGATATCGGACAAGTATGCCTATTGAATATAAGAATCACGACCTCGATAGATCGTTAAATGTCACTTGTACCCGGTTGCCACGCGGAAGAGCCATATTTCTTTGTTCTTGGCGAAGACAAGACAATGAGATTCCGATTAAATCGAGAGAGCGTTTACTGACAGTCGAGGTGAAACATGAATTTTATAATATACAAAATGTCATGGACCCCGAATGAAGGGCGAGGAACGTTACAAAGTACCGTACGTACGGCAGACGATCGATGGTTTTATAGCTTTCTTCGTCGGCTATTATGGCTTGTGTCATTGTTGCTCAGTAGTTACTACAAACAAATCTGGCATGAGTCGTCTGTGTTTTATTGTCTGATCCCGGAAACATAATTCTGAAGAAATGTTCCTCAGCAGAATTTTAGTAATTATTGACTAGATACTTTGTAAGATCTCAAGTTGGGCTACATTTGATGGTATATTGTTTATTGATAAGCAGTAATTGTGAATAAAACGAGTATTTAATACTAGTAAAGGCTTTTCAATAATCATCTATCCTATGACATAGACTGAAATAAAAGTAACGACCGACCGTATACGAGCAGCAAAGGTTCGCATTTCACTACGATTTGAATGCCGAAGAGACAATTATGGGAACCGAGCTGCGAATTTATGTCTAGTATCGGCTAGCTCGTAAATAGGAGGTAATGGTCCATAAACGTCCCGTCGGCAGCTAGAAGTGTGGTCGCGATGGTATCACCGTCAGCGCCGGAGGGACCCCGGCAGACACGACTCACGACGCAGTACTGGTAACAGGGACATGAGTCAATCATGCATACATAACTTTCTTTACCTAAAAGGAGAAAGAAACTCACCTGGCTGATTGATGAACTGATCTATCAACGCACACCCTAAGCCGCTGGGTCTAGTAGAGTTTACTGCATTGATATTAACTACCGTGGATTTTTAAGTTCATTTCAGCGATTTACCCATTCACAGTCAGAGAGATTTATATTCCCACCACATTTTGAACTTTATATGATTGCGTTGAGATAAGATTGAAAACGAATGAAAGATTCAAACATGTTCTGTCTGTTAAAGGGTGAAGAGGTTCCGCCCAGGATTGCTGTTAAAATATGGAGTGAAATATTAAGAGCGTTGTCGTTTGATAAAAACAGTAGTGTTCAATGTCGTATGTCTGCGTCAAATACTCCACGGGGCCGAGTCGCCATCATAACATAGCTCTTAACATAGGAACTCGTAGTCAATATGATGTTTGTTTATGTCTCGTGTATGAGTATGCTTTTTTGTCGATTCATTTAAGACGCGTGATACGGTGGCTCCAACTACTTGGTTTATGACACAATAGAACATTCAATTCCAACTAACGCGTCTGGCACAATAATAGCTTCATATAAGACCTTCGAGCTAATCTTAGCCACAATGTTTTTGCAACACATCTCAGTCGATTTAAACTGATGTTAATACTGCATGGCAGATTTATAAGGTATTCTTCACAATGTAAATACTGGTCATTTATCTTATTTATTGCATCATCACAGTACGTGATAAGTATTAAGCACCTGCATTTTTTGTTACAACATGGCCAACGAGCGTGGATACAATCTGAAACTGGTATCGCGGCAAAAAAAACAACGCTATACCTACAAATATAAGAGTACACATACGAAGTCACAATCGACAACCTTGAAAAGAAAACTTGTTTAAATAAGAAGTTAGCAAACAGAATCAGTAATTTGATTCGCATTTGAAACGATAACTATAAAAATTATTTTATCACACTTCCAACGGAGCGGATGCAGTTTGATTTTGATAAATAGGGAAGAAAGTATAAATAAAGGTTAAATCCTCCTTTGAGTTGTATAAGGAATATAGAAAATCAATTGATTAACAACGATAAGAATAGTTATATTATTATGATGCTATCAGATGTATGATGTAGGTACTTACCAATTATAAATATCCACTTTGAAATTAAGGAGTTTTTCATAGCTTTTAATTATGCTACTACACTTAAAAGATACTGCTTAAGGTGGATTTTTCATACCTATGTAAAGGTGAATGCGCAAAGATGGCTATATCAAAATCTAAGCGAAAAGTGTACAAAGTTTTGAGCAATTATAATATTAAATAAATAACATAAATTAAAAATTAAAATGTATGAATACAAAAATATATAATGGCAAGATATACATAATCAAATAAAAAAATCGTCGATAACATCGCTAATGAGAACCAAATTCTGATGAGTACTTGCAACAGCACACTATAGCAAAGAGACATTACCTATGTTCATTTTCCTTTATTTTTTTTCCACGATGACCATTATCGATTAGAGTCTACAACAGTACGATATAGTAGGATATATAGCATAAAGTGATCGCAACAAGATAATCAAGACAAAACACCAGAAAGATGCGCCTCGATTCACCTGATCACACTCGGTCAATACTTCGTTGTAGCGCCACAAATGTTAATTATGTTTATTTTTAAAAACACCACTCATGGTCGTATTGTGTGTGTGACATTAGCAACCATCGTCGTTTTTAAAGTTATAAATAAAATGTTGACGGTAGCTTCAAGCTATGGAAACGAGCACATGAAACGTTTTTACGTATTTCGTAAAAAAAAAAAAATTATGTAGAAATCCCAGTCGTCAACTAGAACCAAGAAAGGAACCAAATAATGAATAACTTCAATTTTATTTTAATTTACATTATGGTTTTCTTATCAAGTTTTACGTTTCATATATTATTACTAAATGTTTATGCCCATATAAATTGACACATAAAAATTATATTACATTTTAACTTTAGAAGTATTACTTACAGACGATAAACGTACTGGGATTTAAAATAATATAACGTACAAAAGATTTAATTAAATATATTAGATATTAAGCAATATGTAGTTAGTTAGACACTTATCATGTTTCAACAATACTGAAAGTTTTCATGAACGTATTCACGAACGTACCTATGTCCTTCGAATCAGCAAATCAAGATTGACTTGCGGACATTTATCAAGATGCCTACATTAATTATAATACAATACAGAACTTTTATACTGACATAGCAACGTTGCACACAGCCATTTAACTACAGAATTAAAAAGACAAGCTAAAGTAGCATTCCTGAGTTAAGTCTCGAAGTCGTCGCGAATAACAACGACGGTCAAGAACTAGTTACGTCTATCGAATCTCATCCATCGCCGACAGCAAGTAAAGATACGAGTGGATCAATTCACCGCTCCGACTGAATATGAAATCGAGATATCGCCGAGTGCATCTCAAGACGAATGCTCGGAACAAAGAGGAATCGATGAGAGAGCGGGAGTGTGGGGATAGGAGGCGAGTGCACCGACCTCCCCCCTACGGGCCGTGGTGCAATTTGTACATTTCAAGTGCACACAAAGGCAAGGCGAGGAGGTTGCAGCAAGCTTTGACAGAATTAACTTGTCCGTCGCACGACTGCGAGCGGGGTCACCTTTATTGGAACGGACAAGCGAAACGGAATTTTAGATGCATTCTCTTTCAGGTGCACTCTACCAATGTTGCATCAGCTAAATAAGAATGTAATCATGTACGAATTTGCCTATTATTCTGTTGTAAAATGAGAACTGTAGCATGGGAAAAAAATTTATTTAGAGTAACTACTCTAGAATGATTAATAACAGCTATTGCATGTTACCGTTTTGTTACAGTTACTAACTATACTTTAGTATTGCATTAAATTTGAAACACCATAAATAAACGCAACGGCATTCAGTCTAATTTCAACATTACGAGTTCAACTGTGCACAAAATGGAGCATACATTATCACAAGGTAAGCACTGTCAGTATAAAGTGGGACAGTCCACATTACCGAGAGACTTGTGAAGCGACGCCAGTATGCGGCGAGCAAACATAGCGTGTCCCTTCAACCCCGGATAATGGCGGTCTTGTTATCGAGCACACGTGGATAGCGGATTCCGACTGCAGATATAAATTGGCTTAGCTATAATAATTTTGTGATTGCAATATTCAAGTACTATAACAAATTAATTATTTCTTCCCTTACAGACATGAGTAACTGAACAAATTGCTATAGAAAATGTCGACACCTATTTCGTTTATCTCAAAACTTTGGGAAATTATTTTAAGCAACTTGGAATCAGAAAATGTTGCGGGTAGATTTTCATTAGGTATGTAAAAGACTTAAGTCTTTTAATCCCTAATTTCAAGACTCGAGTTTTTTTCTGAACTCACGATTAGTCTTACAAGTCATGAGTCTTTTGAGTTCTTTGTAGTCCTTTGAGTCGTTTGACTCAAATCGATTCCTTAGTTTTGAGACTCATTCTAATGAATTAGTCTTGTAAATACAGAAAAACAACCTAACGTAATTACCTAATATAATTGAGTAAAAATATTTCCTTTTGAACCAAAACCTGCATGTAAATTAAAAATGTCATTAAAGCTATCTGCATTTTTTTGTTCACTGTAATTGATATAACCACCTGCGGTACCTAGTTACGTATACAGGTAACTGTAAAATACAAAAACTAAAATGTACAAAACAGGACACAACAAATTATATTGAGCATTCTTGGTTGACGGTTTCCTGACAATGACCATATTTGTACGACTGATGATGACCAACGCCTCTCTCGACTCTCGACGGAATAAAAAATTAACATTACCAACAATCATAAATAAGAAGCTAAATAAAAAAGGTCATGGTAAATATGTTAAAGTTTACATCTAAGAATGTATCATGCTCTTTTTTTTTAGTTTTCAGTTATTGAAGAAAATTTATATTGTTACTTACTACTGATGACAAACTCGGATCGATTAAAGTACTGAAGTCCAGTTGCACACGAACCGACCGACGACGACGCGGCGGCCATTAAACGTATTTTATCGTCCACGACGTGTCAAGGTGACACTGACATGGTAATTGCCCTAATTATGAATGTCTCGAGTCGCCTTCTGCGGAGAGGCCCTTCACTCGATAATTTTGCAATATGTATTTATCATGACAAATGCGCCAATATTATATGCCTAAACGGCCACAATGAATCAACAGCTTTTGTTTTATTTTTAAACGCTTGTGCCAACCAACATTATGCTTAATTTATTTGTTATTTGAACGTCTTTGAAATAGGCTTCCAAGGTATATCAACGCATCCTTCGTCGATCTACTAAAGATTGACAGACGTCGAATGAGAGTAAGTAGCAGTTGTGTAGGTTTGTAGAGGATTCTATTCCTTTGTTCAGCAGTTCATAGCTGAGTTGATGATGATGAATAAGCGTTATTTTTTACAACTTTCAAACCAAGCCCCTTTTGATTTTGGTATATAGGCATACAGGACATCGTGAGGGCACCGCACTACCCTAAGGATACTTTTAAGGATATATTTGTTTAACAAAACCTTGGCACTAATAAGCTCACGCTTGTAAGAAAGAAATATTAACTGTATAAACAGCTATTCTACATAACTGGCAGGCTGCTTTATGGCTTTTCTTTGAAATATTTTAATACTATTAAAAAAACATTAATAAAAAATCAGTAAGAGCAGTCTTTACTTAAACGTCGCCGTCGTTACAAGATAATTAAAAACAACCATGAGTTTTTATTCCGCGATTAAAGCAAAGCTATTAATAACTTTCCTCGATATACTATAGATGAAAAAAAATACAAGTAAATGTCTTTCAATCAAAATAAAAGCTAAAAACGTTATCAGGTTACAGGCTTGGAACTGCGAACGTTCACCTGTTATTATTCTTAATGGCTATTTTTAACGTATTGTTAGGTTAAATGTGACAGTGGAGCCATTACGTTTATACTTCCATTGCAGTAGCGAGCACATTCTAGTAAATAACATTATCTCTCGAATGGGCGCTTTTTGTTGGAGGGTTGCCATAAACATTCATAAATGGATATAAATGACACATTTTCGCGTGGTGGGATCGTCAACGAGACGTAAAAAGTTTGAAGCTGTTGTTGCGCGGCCGCCTGCGGGCGAATCATTCCCGGCGCAGAAAAACTGGAACGGCTCATTCCATTGTAAATTGTTGCAGGTACGCTCTGATCGGAATACAACATCACCTCGTTATAGTCCACGTACGTTATTGGTGAAAAAAAAATGTTTTATTGATTGCGTAGAATGCGTACAGCTTGCTAACACGCATTTAATGCGAATTAAACTGATTGGCTGGCATCACGGTAAAGAAAGAATTTTCAATTCAGTATTATAGTTTTCTAATTGTAGGCGGTAATTGAGTCGGTAGCAGATAAGGTTTTCTGATGTTGTCATGTAATTTTTAGTTTTAAATACGGTATAAGATAGTTGTGAAGGAAGAGTAGTGTTAGTGATTACTTATGGCCTGATTTACCCATGTAGTAATGTTTAATTGGTTGACCTGGGCCCAACAATGACATTAACCGTACGGTACTGAGCTAACGCTAACTCAAGGTCTCGAGCAACTTGATGTTCAAACGACCTGGCTAGTAGACGAAGGTTTACCTTAGGGTCAAAATTGAAAGCAGTCTCTGGTCTCAGAGGGCAAGGTAGCCCACATTTACAGGTACCGGCGGTCTGGAGGTAGTCCCGTAGTTGCGGAAGAGCACTCAATGCCGTACCACTGGGACTGAAACAATGAAAAGTATAACATTAATTATTGTACTTACTGCGCAATAGATTATAACACGTCTTATCTAACCAGTTTTGTGCAGGCTTAATAACATCAAAGCGTTTACGTATGCAGAAGTAACACGAACAATATGGTAGTCGACGAGCTTGACATGCTATATCGATAGTAATAAATTTCATTTCGCATAACAAACATTAAATTCGATACACGGTCGTCATAGCATCGATGAGCACCATCCGATCCGAACCCCTCGGAGAATCTAGTAGGGCACGGGGACACGCACCAGTGCGTGATGCCGTTCCCTCTAGAAAACCTCCGAAGGTGATTCGTTTCACACGGCTTGAGGAACCCTTTAAGTTTCCCGCCCCCAAAAAAGCCCGGTGAAGCTGAAAAGGCCGTCTGAGGCAATCAGCACTCTCAAAAAAATCGATGAGCAAGAAAGCATTACAAAATATGTTCCCGACAAATGGGTGCTTGCTCGGAGCAACTATGTAATAGGTATAATGCTGAAGCGAGTTGGTAATTGAGTGTTCAGTGACTAGCGACTGATGGTGGGCAGTGATTCGTGTAAACTGGGGGTATGTTTGCTGAAAAGCGAGCGATGCAAAGGTTTTAGTCAAGCGTGAGCGGGGCAGGCGGCGCCGGCTAATCACGCGGGTAACTGACTGTGCGCCAGTCAATCGATATTTAATTTCTAAGCCCTACCCTATTACTACACGTCGCTGCATCTCAATAAAGTCTGACTATGCAAACGGGCGCGTATTAGCTTCCCCAAATTGAATAGCGTCGATTTAATATTAATTTTAGAGTCATACGGCACACCTGCTTCGTCTATTTATCTACATATATAAAATTCTCGTGTCACAAGTTAGTTGGCATACTCCTCCGAAACGGCTCGATCGATTTTTATGAAACTTTATATGTATATTCGGTAGGTGGAACAATCGGTTGTAATCTATTTTTCATACCCCTAAGTGATAAGGGTGGTCCACCCCAAACATTTTATTTTTATTTTTTGGATTTTTTTAAAATTATTTTTGGCTAAAATTATGTGGCATCAAAAAATACATACAACCCTAAATTTTCACCCTTCTATCACCAACCCCTATAGATCAGTTGTCTCCGCCAGGCGTCTACCGGTATCACTTCTCATCCAGTAAACATCACGGAGTAGGAATGACTATCAATAAGTCCCAATGCCAAACGATCTCTGTTTGTAGCTTAGATTTGCGCACACCATGTTTTTCACACTATACGTGGCATGCTCTCGAGTGGGCAAACCATCCAGTTTACCTAAAGATGGGCTAACAATAAATATTGTATATACTGTAGCATTAATGGATTGACATTGTTTGTTAGTGTTATTGTCGTAATTAATGATATTAGGAATAAATGTTGGTGGTGGTTTATGGCCCGTTCTCCCTATCCATCCATAGGGAAGGCTCATGCCCCAGCAGTGGGGACATAAATGAGCTGATAATGACGATGATGATGATAGGAATAAATTATAAACATCATCAGTTCATTTTATGTCCCCACTGCTGGGGCATGAGCCTTCCCTATGGATGGATAGGGAGAACGGGCTTTCAAACCACCACGCGGGCCCAGTGCGCATTGGTGGTTGTTAACGACTGCTAATGCAAGCGGGACCAACGACTTTACGTCTTTCCGAAGCACGGAGGAGCTCTAGATGATACACTTTTGGTCACCCGTCCGATGACTGGCCTTTGCGAAAGTTGCTTAACCTCAACACTCGCAGACCGGGCGCGTTAACCACTGCGCCACCGAGCTCCTCAAATTATAATAAATATAATAAATTACATTAAATTTGTTACTTTTATATTCCATCATCGTTCACAGCGCTCCATGTCTCTTTCACTCATATACCACATCCTCACACACTTACAATAAGTTAGTTTTTTTTTCTACCCTACAAATTCCCTAGAAATAATTTGCAAAACAACGTTTGCCGGGTCAGCTATTATTTTATAATATGAACAATGCAAAATTGAATTTATCAGTGCTTAACGATAAAATGGAGCAACGGATCGACTGAAGTGATTTTTGTACCTAGAGAACGTAGAAGGCTATGGACGAGAGTCTACTTAACATAGCGAGAAAAATATTACCCAATTATAATTTAAAATTTACATAATCGATACAATAAAAGGAGCACAAACTTATTACAATTTATTTTTTTATTGCAACAAAATTTTTATTTCGCCTAGTAAAACAAAATGTCGGTCGATTACCGGTTCTGAAACTTTATAATCGACCTTAAAACAAATTTACTTTACTACTACCATTTTTTAAATCGACATGACAAGAATACGGTTACTTTATCTGAAGAATAGACGCACGGCACGCCTACCCAAAACTGTAAAATTTCTTCAATACATTTTCAACCATATCACTTAGTTATAAAGTTTGAAGTCTATAGAGGAAATATGGAAGTCACGAGATATTATATCATAGGTTAATAATAATTGAAATCAATAAGTAACTAACTAAATAGAAACAACACAGGCCGTTAACTGTTAACGACAGCGCACCAAACAGCAATTATAGCAGCGCGACTCGCTAGTTTTACAAACAAAAGTCGATCTTTGGATTGCACCGATGTCTTTTCAAATGTCAGTACAAAAATATTTTTTAGTATTTTTTAACAATTCGAAACTATTCCCAAATAATCAGTCGTCTGATCTGTCAAATTATCTTATAGGTATAACTGCTTCGACGCTGTGCGAAAATAAAATGGATCAATGAATACTAAATAAAATAATAATTAGGATTATTAAGTTTGCCAACATCATTAAATACCCTACCACAATCTCATGTTCTTACTACATACCAATTTTCATCAAGATCGGTCAAGCCGTTCTTGAGTTATAAGA
The DNA here is from genome assembly GCA_963082485.1 of Eudonia mercurella. NCBI lineage: Eukaryota > Metazoa > Arthropoda > Insecta > Lepidoptera > Crambidae > Eudonia > Eudonia mercurella. Next base: position 4,778,383 of record OY720028.1, on the reverse strand, counting down.
GGACATACAGACAGACAGACAGATAGACAAAAATTTCAAAATTTGTAGAATTGGTGTCAGTGAGTCATAAAACGAATATTTATCCCATTTGTCAGAAAAATTGCATGTAACAGACAGAGCCTACAGATTATAGTAGTATAGATAATAAATGTCGCTCTTCTTAGCTAAAAAAAATCTATTAGCATGTGAGTCTGCCATTTTTAATTAAGTAGAATTATATTATACTATTATGATATAGACCACTAATTAAAACAAGTCATCTTTAACAGACGATATTAAAAAATCGACTCCCAGGTCTTTTCATAAACGCTCTTCATGATAATTCACGGCGATTGTTCACGGTCTGGTACACTCGCCAAAGGTAAACCGCGACCACAAAAAAGATTTTTGTTTACCCGCTTTTTATTCATGCGCGGAGTCTGCGGCTTTGACCACTGCACGGGGTGTTCGCGGTCGAGCAGTGTGCGGTGAAATTCGCTTTTTTTGCCATCGCATGCAACGTTTGGGGGAGCTCATATGTAGACAGCTGCCTATAATTATTGCGCACGCAAACCCTTTCGCACCTTGCTCGCGCTACTATTCCACTTACCGCGCCACACGTACTAAACTGCCGTTTATTTATTATGATGATATACAATTACGTAATATGCCCAAATGCCTTTATATCAATCATGTTGCGTTACAGTTTTGTTTTGTTTTTGATAAAACTAGAAAACTTTAAAAATATTATATTGAAATAAACGATATTGTTTTCAAGTAGCTCATTTCATTATACATTATTGATATTATAACTAACGAGATACCCAATTACCAACAATAATAATAATATAGCACAATATTATTATGAATACAAAAATAACAATTCAAAATAATCTGTATTGATACTGTAATTAATTGGTGTGGATCCGTTTTACGGGCTCCCTTTTCATTAACAATAGCCAGCAACATAACAGCTCTATAAAACGTGAAAAGCCGTCACAATTAACAACATTGTCTAAAGCTGTACATTTTGCATGAGTCTGTTGAAATCCCAATTAAGCCGCAAGGACGTGGGAAACACGGGAGGAGGGTAGATTGAGGACGACAGGCCCTTCGTCACGAGACTTCGACGAAACGCTGATGTCGCCTGTCAAGCTGCCTTAAGGAATTATTCCAGGCATCGTCGCATTGGTTACTCGCTGCAATTAAAACTTATTGCTCCTTTGACAAGCTTTTTATGTATCGAATTAGGTTGATATATCGTGTACCGCCTACGAGTTGAGATTAAAAGGTAAGATAGGAAGGCTTCTTTTATATGTTTTATTATTGTAATTTCCAATATATGGAAATATAATATAAATAATAGTAAGTAATATCTTTGAGTATATAACATACTAGCGGCCCGCCCCGGCTTCGGACGGGTGTACTTTTATTTTTAAACATTTCTTTTATTTTTATTTATTTTTTAAATATAGCCCATGTCACTCAGCGCTAATGTAGCATTCTAATGTGAAAGAGTTTTTTAAATCGGTCCAGTAGTTTTTGGGTTTATTCGTTGCAAACATACAAAAATACAAAGCTTTCCTCTTTATAATATTACTAGCGACCCGCCCCCGGCTTCGCACGGTTGCAATGCTGATATTATCAGTGTTGCTCTATTATATGCATGTATTATACATATAAACCTTCCTCTTGAATCACTCTATCTATTAAAAAAAACCGCATCAAAATCCGTTGCGTAGTTTTAAAGATCTAAGCACACAAAGGGACATAGGGACAGAGAAAGCGACTTTGTTTTATACTATGTAGTGACTAGCTGAACCGGGCGGACTTCGTACCGCTTGACAGTTTCCATCATTGAGTTAAATATATATCAATGGTTTCCATGACAACAAAACAAACAAATAATTTTGTATTGGAAAATTACATTGTCGTTTTAGTATTTTATTTAATATATTTTTAATATAGCCTGTTACTCAGCGCTAATGTAGCATTCTAATGGTGAAAGAATTTTTAAAGCGAAGGGTAAGGCACACTAGCACCGCTAATGGATTGAATTTAATAACTGCTAAACTGGATTTTTGTTCAAACATTGCGGACCTTCCGACACTAGGCAAACATCTATTATTTAATAATTGCACTACTTTTAGGTTTGTTTTTGTATTCATTCGCTGACACCAAAAGTGGCCATTGTTTGTGAATACATGCGATAGCCCGTTTTGTGAATAAACCACGCAACAAAAAGTAGAGCACAATTATTAAATAAATACTATGGATGCTTTCCTGTTGTCGGACGGTACGCACTGTTTAAAAAAAGATCCGGTCCGTTAGTAATTGTCAAATTATCAATTGGTGGCGCTAGTGTGCCTTACCCTTCGCCTTAAATCGGTCCAGTAGTTTTTGGGCTTATTCGTTGCAAACCATACATTCATACAAAAATACAAAGGTTTCCTCTTTATTATATTAGTATAGATAATGCCACGACCAAAATTAATTAAAAATAAAATTAATAGTAAAAAAGAACTGATGACATTACAAAAGTAAACAAAAACACATAGACAAGTATAAAAAAGAATAAGCGTCACATACACCGTGCTTGAAACGTGCGTGCTTTCAGTATCCCTGTGAGTTAATCGAACATTCTGTTAATACTTTCATTAGTCCTTTAGTTAATTGGTAGAATAATCTCAAGTATTAAATATGAAAATTATTTGATATAATATTTAAATGCACCCGGAGGGTCTTACACACAATCTTAGTGGTTCTCAAACCGGGATATCAATGAACAAAGGTTCTGTATTGGCACTTCGAAAGACCAAATTGAAAAGATCGAAAACGAATTATAAACGACAAAAACAAGGAACTTCACAAGCGGATGCAAACATAACTTCTCAAGAAAACCCATAATCAAACCCAAAAAACTTATAATATAAATTCTATTTAAACAAAAAGAACATATTCCAAGAAAACAAACCACACAAGACATGCTTGAGTTGTTAGCGAACAGTCTGTGCCTCAATGGCCTTGGCGAAAATGAGTAATCGCCTCAGTCAGACTATAAGACTACATTATCCTCGTTGACAAACAACTCTAGAAGTCGTTAGAATAGCAATCTAATGTATACTCGTATTATATGGGTAAATACTTATTGAGTAGATAAAAATAATTAATCGCAAGCAAACAATATTAAATGTTAAGACGCAGACAAGCATTACTCTTAACTTATTGATCTATTATTGATCGAAGCCTCATCTGATTACTTGATGGTTTTATCTAATATTAATGTTACATCGTTTAGAAGCACTACTTCCATTGTCGAATAAAAACTTCCGTAAAAACTCCTTTTTACTTTGGCAAGCTTTAAAGAGTTCAACAGAACTTTGGTAAGATATTGATATATTGATAAAACAAAAATATAAAAATAAATTATATGTTTGGAGACATAAGTTTCCTCAGAATGTATTAATCCAGTACAGGCAATTTCCAAACCAAGGAATGAAAGATTATTTCAGTTTTGAAGATCGATTTATCCAATTATTTTTAACCAAAGTTATCCTCCCAACTCTCAAACATGGATTTCAAATTAGTGGTAGATATAGGTTCTTCCGCCAAGGAACACTTAAAATAGTTTATTTCCGCACATTTTTGTTAGTCACATACACTTATGCACAACATCTGCGCCTCCATGATTCGCTGTAGCGAGTAAGTTAACAGTTTAAAGTTCACTGTTATACACATTTACTAGTAATGATCTCTGTTCGCGTTCGTGATTGATCTCATTCCCTTTGTAAACGCAGGCGGGGCATCATATAATGGGTGAAATATTCTGGCGGACTGCCAATCTGTGCCACCATACAAAACGCGGCGACACAGTTCGATCAAGAAATATTTTGCACGTGGATATTTTCGAAATATCATAGTAAATGCTCACGTACCAGCAATAATTTTCTATGCTTAGTCAAGAACTAATTAACATTATACGAGGCGGAAAATTATCTACCTAACATAGAAAGAAAAGACATAGGAAGCTAATATTTTTTTATTTTTCAATATAATCTTCTGCAACTGTAATACACTTATTACATTTGTCGATAAGTGACATTAAACCGTCAAAAAATATTTCTTGGATTGGTCGTCAAAATGGTCATCCACAGCGGCCTTCATTTCCTCAGCGGTCGAAAATATCCTTCCTCTTAAATTAAATTTCTGAAAAGAACATAGTCACAGGGGGCCAAATCTGGACCATAGGGTGGATGGTTTAGTTCCGTGAAGCTGTTTTTGCCTAAGACCGACCTTGCATGGAAAGCTGTGTGGACCGGATCGTGCAAAATTAAAATTCCTTTACCGACGTTTTTTTTGATGGCTTCTCACAGTTGGTCAAGTAAACTGATGTCAGTTCTATGTCATACTATGTAGTAAGCGGCGTTCATCGTAGTATTTTTTGGTAGGTAATCTATCAAAAGAATCCCTTCTACATCCCAAAAAAATGTTGCCATAAGCTTGCTGATAGCCGAACCTTAAACTTGCGCGGTGGCTTCTCCTCTTTAAATTTCCACTGCAATGACTACTGCTTGCTTTACGGGTCTATTGGGGGGGGTATTGGCGAATCCAGGTTTCGTCGCACGTTACAGAATTTTAATTTTAAACCCGACATCCCTAACGATCTCTCACTGCTAGACTCTCCGACCTGCTAGTATTTTTTTCACTAGGTCCACTGTGTCTTCTGTGACTGCAGAAACCGGCCGTCCGCTACGAGGATCGTCTTCCAAGCTCACACGGCCGTGTTTAAATTGTTTAGACCAAAACTTTATTACAAAATCGGAAGGACATGAATCACCAAACACATTGGACATCCGTTGTTTGATTTGCGACGGAGTATTTCCCTCTTTAGTTAGGAATTTAATCACAGCACGCTGCTCAATGTTAAACATTTTATTATTTTCTTCCGACATGTTTACTATGTTAATGTCCTATTCGTAACGAAAACAATAAAAACAAATTAATGCTGTTATTTTCAAATAAGGAATCTATAAGTATTAAAACTACATAGTGGCCAGTACCATTTTTGTAACTTTATTTAACAAAGTAGATTATATATCAGCCGCCCTTCGTACTTTCTACAGTTAAATGCCACAAATTTGATGTTGAACTGTTGAACAAAGTTTACTGGTAATAGAATGGTCGAGAAAGCGGCCGCTGTCGCAGTGGCATGACTCACATTTCCAATCTGCTTAGAATGTTCCTTAAGATGACAATTTACAACGCATTGTGCTGTGTTGTCGTTCTACATAATGCGGAACTAACGATAGCTTTATTCTATTGCTTCATTAGTTCCACAAGAAATATTGTTTCCTGCGCACTTAAATTTTACACAGGACTACAGAAAAGCAAAATTCATTATAATTGTGAATTATTTACCTTTTTGAAATCTAAAATTTATTGAGATTATAAAATCTCTGAATGAGCATTTCGATCACACCATGTCAAATTACTGACCCCATTAAGTTCTTCTTTGTACAAACGAAGACAATCACTGATGAAGACATAGTTTCTTAGTAGCATAATTTGGTCACCACATGGAACTATAAACTTATTACAATAAATTATATAAAGTAAATTATCTCATTCACAAAAAGACATGTGAACATTAAGTGTCATTTTATGCGGTGAGGAAAACGATATTATCAATATCAACGGGGTGAACGCAAGCAGAGATCCGATAACCAGTTGAGTCACGGAAGGGTTTCCCTGCATGAGTCACAGCTACTTAGAGTGCAGCCCTTTGGCACGATAAGCGAATGCGCTCGCCATCTTACTAGATACCTTTACATAATACATTACTTACATAAACAGCGACGATTTTGTTACATCTTACATGTTTTTTTTTTCTATGTTAACTTTAACATGAAATTGTGTTTAGAAGCGAATTTCTTTCACAAACTAAAATAACTATGCATAAATTAAAGCCAAGGCTAAAGTTGTCAATAGTTTTGAAATTCTACAGAAGAGTGAATTTACAGTCATAATCTTAAATCTGATATTTATGTCCAGCTAGGACGGAAATCTAACAACAAATCCTGAGAAAGATTTTATAGGTATAAATAAAATCATTATAATGATGATGCTTCCCTTCTTGAAATCGGTTTAAAGATAATAGTAACACATTCAGCTTACAGAGGCGCCCTCGGAATAAGATCTCGACCTTCGAATCAAACGCCACAGAGAAATCGGTACAGTTTTGAGGATATACATGCCGGCTTCAACTTGAAGAACAATTTCTCGTCGCCTATAAATTCGCTGTAAGGGGCAAAGGAGGCCACCCTTACTTTTAAAAAAACATGATATTATATGGGTATATATGCGGTAATTCAAAATAACCCACAAGTCCTTGACATTTAAAGATGTTGTTATTTCAACTGAGTTGATTGGCTCGAACGTGTCTAAACATTTCCGTACCTTCCCCTTATTTTTTCTAACACACTCAACACAATCGTTTGTTTACCTACAACAGCTCACGTCACGTTTATCCCCCTCTTTAGAACACGATTCCTTGCTATAGGGGTAAACACTGAAATTGGATATGTCATTGGACTTTCCCCTGTTCAATTTGGTTCACTACACAAAACATATTGACTTGTCAATCCTACACAGTGACCACATCTATCAATTACAATAAAAGTGATTTTTGGAATTACGAAACCAATAACAGATGAGTGTCATAATATTATCTGAATTGGATTTGTACACGAAACCATTTTTTCTATTTTGATGGATGATTAATAAAACCACGGTAATAAAATATGATGTTTTTAACGGACTGATACTTTTAAAACCATTTAATAAGTTTAATACTAAATATTGGACACTAAAAGTCATATTCAAAAATCAAAGTAGATTGTAATCCAGTTCTAACTTTGCGCTACTCATAGCGGATACATACATAACGCACAACGAATGTATGCAAGGCTGTGAGTGAGTCAATTACGTCCAAATAGAATATTCACTTTTTATAAACATCATTTAATATGAAAGCTGTGAGGTCCCCACGCAATTCAATAAAGAGCTAAACAAGCGCGGGCAGCTTTTGAACGCGATTGGTTTTACATAACCCGTTGACAACATGTCCAGTCGAAGTGACCTCTAGGGAAGCCATAAAATGTTCCCTTTGCTCTGTTTAGTGAACTCGTGAGAGTAGTGGGAGGGGCCATTTTAGACCGGAGGCGCTCATATCGATGCGTCGGTTAAACGCCTGGGCTACAAATTGAGCTTTTATTTATTCATGTGAGGGGAACGAGGTTGATATGGGTCGGGGTCGCTCGATAAAGGACACTCTTAGCCGGCAACCGTCAAAGGATTTAGAGTACAACTCTTTTTAGATTTCGCCAGATGTCCCAGTTTATGGACTTCATCAATAGTTACACAAGCTTGCGTGTCTCCATATACTTAATTCGGTTCGTCTACCACATGTTGTATAATTATGATTGATTACTCATGAAAGTAATTACCTATACTGATTTTTATTAATATAGCAACTATTTCTAACTAGTGCTTCTATTCAGTAGCCATAGCCGTGTGGCTATGTAGCTGTGTAGCCACATAGATAAAGTACTAAAAAATATGTGTAATTTTTCACATTCAAGATTTAATATAAATTCATTTATAAGCCAAAAGCTGCAATGACTGATAGTGATAACGAACTTTAATTCAACGACGATAAAACTTAAAAGAATGGACTTAAACGAAATTCTGTACACCTTTATTTACTTTTAATCGTAAACTTCTTTCTAAGGAATATAGACATGATGCGGAAATGAAATGATAATAGATATGTAATTCATATAAATTCATCGACATTCAGTTGTGCAATAAATTATATTAAAAACAATTAAAGAAATATAATATTACGCGATACAAGTACACACAGTAACAGTTATGATTATAAATCTGAATAAAGTAGAGCGTATCTAACACTATATCCTAACTCGGTAGCTACCAAGTTTTATTACTTTTTATTCATAGAATAAGATTGAATTCTTACAATATAAGTAAGTACTATAAATTAAGAGTCATAATGGCACGCTTGAAGAACCATTAATCATACACTGAGCTCCAAAGCAAGAGAGGATTTGGAGATTAATAACGTTAAGCACCTTCGCTGGTTATTGGCTTAGGGGCTCGGAATCAGGGGCAGGTGAATGGCCGGCACGGAACGGCACGCGAACTCAATGTTACCTTCACCACTTTGTGAGCATTCCTACTATTACTTTTAGCGCCACTGGGTATTGAGATTAATATGCTTATGTTTACTGGGTTTTAAACATTTCCTTGTGCTGCTTCAGAATTTCAGAAGTAGTGTGCACATGACTTTTCAATCTAGATTTATTTCTTGCTTAACCTTTCATCATTCAGTGGTGAAGTAAAAATTTAAAAAAAATCTTTTTTACTTAAAAGTCCAACATTTTTAAACCACATAAAGAAGATTCCGGTGCAAGTAGACTAAAATTAGGAAAATATATTAACTATAATAATATGGTGGTTAGTTATTAATCCCAATAAACAAGTTGCATAAGTTACAAATTACAAAGTAAAAACAAACTTACGCTTTCGAATTTCTGAAGTCTAATATCAACACACTGTTTGTTAATACTGAAGATAGATTCAAAGAAAAACAAGACTACATTAGCAATCACTAACAAGATCTTAGAACAAAACAAAGTATATGCTACAGAACGGAATACATTTAGTTCCTTGATAAAATACCGCTGTGCCTTACAACAAACGCAGCACGAGCAGCGACGGCCGACGACGCGTTTCATTAGCTTATCTCAGAACTGTGCTAGTTTAGCGACTCACTTAGAATGCTAACCGCATACTTTCTTACCATTATTAACTTGCATGTAATCAATAAACGCAACTGCTACGAGTTATACAAATGATCTGGTTGCAGCAGCTACTAATCGTTACAGCTAAAAGAAGTATATTATTAAATGCATGATCACAAAGGAAACAAACTAGATACCGTTTATCAATTAAATATACCTGTCTCAACTAATTAACTGTCTAGATCAAACAAAACAAACTGACAATAAGCATCAGTTGAAAGGCAAATAAAATGTTGTCTAGTCAAGTACTGGTCCAAACACCTGCCGCGCCGAGCAGAACCGAGCGGCGCATCGCTAAGGAAATAAATTTACTCTACGTACTGCAGGCTGAACGTGTAACAACGCCTAGTTTTTGTTTGGTAAGTACATTTCAAGGCGTTTTTGTTAGATTCGCATTATAACCTTGACTCGATCCCCTCTGCTTAGTTTCTGTGGGAACGATTGAGAGCACACGTTTCGTGTTGCCTCGTCCGTCTGGAGCCCATATGAGCAAACGCATCCGGTGCTGCTTGCAAGGCTTGTGTACTCGACTTGACGACACGGCTGCTTATTTATCAGCCTTTGTACAACAAGATTAATGACGGCTCCCCACGCACGCTAACAAATCACCCACTCGAAGCAACATTCTAGGCTGTGCTCTTATGTTTTGATTGCATCAGAGCTACCTTATTTTCAAACGTTTCCAGAGATAGTTTTCGATGATACCATGCGAAGCAAAGTTTAATACATATAGGATTTTATCACATCTACGAGTACATTAGGTACAAATGCTGATCCCTAAGCTAAATTGCCTAAACGTCGGAAACAACGACGTTATCGAGATGTTAAATTATTGTAGATTTTTAGAGGCTTGTCGTGAATTTCGGAATATATCTTTTTATATTTTTGACGATGTTATGCACCTGTTTCTACGTGCGTAGTGGACTGATTTGCTTTTTAAATTATATCGAATGGATTCCAAAAATTCATGTAGACAAAGTAATGTTTAATAATTGATATAAATCTAGAACAAGATCATTTACTTTCAATATGTTACTTTTAATGCTTCTAAAATTTGCTACGCCACATAACCCTTTTTCAATAGATTAGGTACGAATAAATAAATCTTGACCGCCTCTAGCTTTTTATAGTTGAGAATTGAGCGTTTACAATTTACCAGTAGTAGGTACTAATAGCCGGTGGTATCATGGATATTAAATTTGTTTGTTGTCGAGCGAGACGCTCTCCACCCGACAGCGTGCCTCATTTAATGGAGCAATAAAAAATGTTCGACACGACTTACGTAATCCGTATTATTTCCGCATCGAAGCTGCCGATGAGGTCAACGGGTATGATCTAGCCTTTAATGGATCACTTTTTTAGATTATCAAAATATGTTATGGTTTTTTGACCAATAGCACAGAATTACTCATACCAAGTCATTTTTTTTGTTTGACTTTAGGACAGTGACTTATTACCTATATTGATTATACTATATTGTACGTAAATACTGTAATTAAAAATCTGCAAGACTATTCAAATACCTAATAATAAAGTCTATTTTTATTAAATTGTAAACGTATTTTCATCTTTTTTTTTTGGATACTCGATTCATTAGGACGTTGACAAGACAAAGGAATTATCACTAGGCCATCGACTAAGTAAGAATATCTTTCGAGGAAAAAAAACAGTACATATTTAATTGCATCTGATCGTAAGACCACGATAAGAAAAGTTACTGAATGGAAATATTTTTTAGTGTTATTTTATGACAGATAACAAGCACGTGTTAAGGTATTTAATTGCCCCTTTTGTCCGACCACGCTAATGCTCTCTGGTCTAAAAGGTTAGCCTTTTTGTTTGGGCCGTGTGGTGTGATGTCAGCAAGCATTTATCTAGGGCCAATTTAAGACCATGTTTTTTATATAAAACAAGTGTACCTGTGTGTGTGTACCTATATTTAAAATATTTTGACACAATTGACAATAAAATTGGGAATAATTTAAGTCATCATTCCACTGCCGGTAATAGAGTATGCCGCATAGTTTTTTTTTTATTATTTCAACATAAACCTTTTTCGCTTTTTTCCGAAGTTATGCATATCCACTCACTTACTTTAAACATAACTCAAGGGACAGGAGTCATATATTTTTGCACATTCAATAGTGTAATTCCAGTGTTGTCTCTTCAACTCTTATTTATTTCAATCATCGCAATTCCGCATTTTGGAATCGCTTTATTATCGGCCAGGCCCTGCACTTGGATCCATACAAATCTAATGTTAGGCCCTTGCCGCTATATAATCCAATCTATACTGATTTTATTCTTCTTTGTCATTACGCTTATCATTTAGTTTTAACTAAGTTTATGGTAAACAAGTAACTATATTACATCAAAATATTTTTAAATATTATTCGTTCTTTATTTTATAATGAGCAAAATATTGTATTTTACAATGGTCATTCATCACTGAGTAGGAATGTAAATCTCAAATTAGGGATATTGTAAAGTTTTACGGACTGCCATCGACCTCAGGTAGAGTCCATAAATTTCTCTCTGAAACACAATACGGACGACGCGCAAAAAGATAACGCTCTCGTGTTCTTGCGCTTCTAGGCTAAGTTAAGCTTCTCCGTGTGAAAGACATTTATAGTAATAGTCGGCAAAACTACATTATATCAATTAAACTCTATTGGTTTTAGTTACCCAACCTATTTCAGTTTACGAAACACGACGCACATGTATCACAAATCACAACTAAGGTAAGAATGGTCTTCTGTGTTACATGTCACCGAAGTTCAAATTTACGACATCACCTCAAACTAAAATTCTAAGGATCTTAACAAAGATACTGTAAAAAAAATCGCACGGCGGGTGGCTACCAAAGGCATTGAAACTATGCTGGAAAGCCATTGTGTTACTTGTAAAGAAAGTCGGAACGAATTGTAAATCGGATCAGAGCAGCTTGGGCGACGCCCATCGAATATGTCGAAACAATCGAGACGAGCCGTATGGGTATTAAAGACTGACGATCCCCCGACATTGTGCAACCCGTCACAAAGGAGGCCAGAGAAATCTTGGATTTCTTCGTTTATGCTTTCGAAAGAAAACAAGTTGACTTTGTTCCATCTGAGCCCCACTCATTTTGTAGTCGTAAATCAGTCGAGCAATACTTAGCTTACTGATGTTACCGAAGAAACGATTGTCATTCTATTTTTTGTACTTTATTGTTTTCAAACCAGATTCTGAACTTGAATATTCAGAAGAGACATTGATACATACGTATATATGCCTAACAATTAGGGTATGCTCCCGGGAATTCCCGGTACTTTTTACGCAGAACCGGTACTGAGAATTCATTTCCCGGAAAATTCAGTACTTTCGGTATTTTTGTTTTACGCCAATATTAAGCTCCGCGTTTGCAATATCGAGCGTCAATTAGTTTAAAAATGCAGCCATTTTGCGATGCGAAAGAAAATTAATGAATGACGCGCGAAGTTAGCCGAGTTGCAATGCAGCCGAAGACGCACGACGGCCGAGCTAGAGCGCGCTAATACATAGATTCGCTATTTGGCTTGATTTGTCATTCATAAGCACTGAAGGTATTTGGTGCCTAACTTTAGATAGATTATACCATAAAAGTAATTTGATTAATGATCTCTTTATTTTATGATTATTCATCTCACAATTTTTCTTTTACTTTTTTTACTTTTTTATTAAATCTTTATTAGAGTTGAAGGAACCGGAGTTAAACAAATTGTTATATAAATTAATTGATCTATGCTCACTCACCTTAACTACTGCAATTCAGGCCTGCGAGCCTAGTGCAAAAGTTGCTGCATAAAACTTTTATTGTATATTTTTAAGTGCTAATAAATGCTAATTAATTTATTATTATTTATTATTTTTATATTATGTTTTTGTGTTCCTTTTATATTTTTTCGCTCACTTTATTATAAAAGCACTAAAGGTTTTTGATTCCTGGCTTTAGTTATATTATAACTTATAAGTAATTTGATTACATAGAGAGGTCTGAGTGTAAGTTGTAAATTACTCCATCTAGTTTCATATTATGTTTTTACGTTCTCTTTAGATTTATAAGCACTGAAGCCTGATCCCTTGCTTCAGTTATAAGTTAAACGTATTTTCATTACTTACTGATTTCGCTTCATATTGTTTTTGTGTTCTCTTAAGATTTTATCGTTACTTTGCTCGCTTCTTTATAAGCACTGAATGTGTCACAAACTCAGATTCCTTGCTTTAGTTATTATGATATAAGTTAAAAGTATTGATTACTTATTGATCTCGTTTCATGTTATGTTTTTGTGTTCTATTTAGATTTAAGCCTTAGTTTAGTCAGATGAACAATGATTGTTGATTAAAACGAATTACCAATAATACGAACGTTATTTTTATTTTATTTTATTTACGATACATTAAAAAAAGTACCGAAAAGTACCAAATTTCCCGGTTTTCCCGGTACCAGAGTTAGCGCAGTACCGGGAATCCTGCCTATCAAACCAAGAAATGTTAACTCCAAAAAGATCTAAGTCAAGCTCTTGAAGAGTTAATACCTACCTATTTGACTACTAAAGGAGAACAATATAGCGAAGGTCCTACATCCCAAGGTGCGTTAGTAACAGTATTGTTCAAGTTGGCATTGTGCTGCCAATGACAGATAAGAACCGCGTAATGAATACAACCAGCGATCCACAATAGAATCTCCTCGCTCCCCCACTCCTCCCACTGCGCCACCAGCTTGGGTTATGTAAATGACGAGATAAAATGCTAAACTCATTTAATCGATATTTTAATACGAAGTAGACGCAGTTAAAAACGTAATGACTATTAAACTTTCTGCGAATGTGACACTTTTTTGTTCCAAATTCCAATACAGGAGCTAAAGACAAATAACATACCTATTTCATATATACAAAATTACAAATGATGGATAGACATGCTGACGATTTTTTTAATTAAAGAGTTTAGTTCAAAAATAGAGCGGTAAAATATGTTTAATAATTTAGCTGAAGGCCTAGATTAGATAGAAGTTTTAACTTTTTCACCTTGACCATATTTTTTCTTGAGAGTCCTTTCGAAAATAATTGCGTTTTGGCATTTAAATGAGTTGTGACTATGTTGTACTTTACTGATGACATTTCTTCAACAACAACAGATTCACGGCACGTTTGTAAATAACTTGTTGTGGATACGTTTGGCTGAGAACGATGCTTTGCATGCATGTTTTACACGAGAAGGATTTAAAATAACGTAATACATTTGCGGGTGGTAGAAATGAGAAATTTCGATAAACCGAAAGCCACGAATTAGCCAGCTAGACGGCTCTTCTTTCTTGACTTAGTTGGTCTCAATTCATTTTAATTCGGCAGAATAAATCTTTTTAACCTGCATACTGATTTTGGCATTGTTTTTATTACAAGTGCATAGCTGGCCGTATGCCAGACACCGAGATTAATTTCCAACGGTACTTGGGAATGCTGTTGCTGGCTGGTATGCCCTCCACCGTGCAGACGACCCAATTTCAACACCTGCTAAAAATCAGTAGGTCGCGTACTTACGATGCTACTGTGAATTGTAAATTAACCATTTAAATAACTCGTTTTTGTGCAAATAGAATAGTGTCGCAAGACCAAACACGGCACAATAAGTCAACTGTTTAAAACAATAGCCACTTCAAAGAAATTTAGTCAAATTTACTCGAATTTTGCTACACACGAGAGTCGAGCGAGACATGATCATTTATAAATTAAATGTGACTTGTTGGTATCGTATGGTTTTGTATGTTTCGTCACTTGCGCGGTGCGGCGCGCACAGCTGCCGGACTGGTTTGTCCACTTGCGGCGGATTGATTTAACATTAACGTTCGGGCAGCCTTGCTCGCTGCGTTTAGCCTGTGCTTCATTACTGCTCAACCATCTTGATCATTGATTGTAAGGGCTTTATGTTAAAATAAAATTTTCATTATAAAGACGTTACATTATAGCGCTGTTATGTGATAACACTGACGACTGATATCTATGCAGCACCTTCAAATAACGAATGTAGAGAACGTCTTTGAAATACAAGATTACATTTTTGACTGTTTAGAATCTCTTTCATCCATTTTCATAAACTTTATAAAAGACACAGCAATAGAAAATTATGAATCTTGCCGAATTCTCCACGGAAACCTTGGGGCTTCGCCGAACCCACCTTAGGATCGCTACTCTATCGGATGTCATATCCGATGATCGGAAAACACGGACGATAGAGAAAAGGTATTCGCTATCATCCGTGCTTTTTCAGGATCTTCGTGAAAATATGGTTCATTTTAATAAATACGCAAGTAGGTACTAACTAACGTCACTAATTAACGAAGGCACTTATTGGTCTAACTGCATTAAAAATTCGTCTCTTGTTATTGTCAAGCGCTTTTACCGTATCTTATTCGTATTGTTATACGTTAATTTATCAGACAAGAAAACGTTAAGAGTATTTAAATAAACCGAATTAATATACCTACGTTCTCTGTATTAATTCTAGTCACTTGTTTTATTATTTACCTCTGTTTTGTCTACAGTTTTTCATAGTGAGCCTGACATTAACTACCCAAACAAAATACCTAAAGATGTTATAAATCAAGATTTGGATTGGACAATTACAGCTTAAAAAACTTCTACCGCGCTTCTACCGTATCTTGTTCGTATTGTTATACGTTGATTTATCAGACACGAAAACGTTAAGAGTATTTAAATAAACCAACAACAAACCGAATTAATATACCTACGTTCTCTGTATTAAGTCTAATCACTTGTCTTGTTATTTACCTCTGTTTTGTCTACAGTTTTTCATAGTGAGCCTGACATTACCCACCTAAACAAAATACCTAAAGATGTTATAAATCAAGATTTGGATTCGACAATTAGCGCTTAAAAAACTAGGTTTTTAGCGAGGGTTCTGGAATAACTGGAACGATAACGAAAATCTTTTCTAGTTCTATGCGAGCGAGATTAGTGTTATCTATTATGTTAACCACGACATTGTGATTAATTCCTCTTTGAAAATATTCCTACCTATTAGCAATCGCTTGTAGACCACGACACATTGTGATACAATGTGTTAGCTGTAATTAATTGCGGTGGAATGGCGGGCTTTCCACATTAGGTGGTCTCTTCAGAATTTTTTGACTTTTTTAAGAGTTTTCTGGCTCAAACGGCCTTACGTCCTTAGCGTCACCGGACTTTTCTGGGGGTGGCAAGTCACTGAAAGGGTTCCGTAGGTCGTATGATCGAAACATGAGGGTTTCTAGGGGGAATAGCATCACGCAAGCGTGTCTTCGTTCCTAGATTCTCTGAGGGATTCTAAAGACTAGGACATCGACTCTAGTTGACTCTGGTCTTAGGGTTGGGGAGAAGCACCCCAGTACATGCCTATCTATGCTAATGTCCATGTTTAGAGTATTCTGTGAATGTGTGTGGCAATTTGAGGATCGGGACCACTGCTGATGGGTCCAATAATTTAGCATCGATTAGATTCGGGTTCGGGTGTGTTTGATTTGCATGCATCTGTTGGAATGTTTATGTACTTAAATGTACTAAGGTATGTAAGTAGGTACACATCTTTGTTGTTGGTGCAACAAGGAGTATGAATTTATTATGGTATTTAGAATACTGAAAATACTACAGATATGATAAAGATGCTTTTGAATTAGCTATGTCAAGAAATATCCTTAAACACCTACAGATTTTTTGATAAGGAGTTCATGGTCTACTGATAAAACAAATCATAATATACCTACCTAAACTTAAGATTGATTTTAATGTCTATAAAAGGAGGTATCACCACAGAATATAATATCACTTTCTAACTAGGTAGGTATATTCCCGATTTTTAGTTTTAGGCTAGTTTAAAGAATAGAATAGAATATAATATTTTTTATTGCAGGTACTTAACTTATTCCTAATAATTTATTTATGTTGTCTATGATCTTTATCTTTAAAACAATTAAATTTTGTGATAAAGAAACACATTCAGTGAAGTTCTAACAGTGCGTAAGTAAAAAATGGCTACTTTACAGGAGAGCGAAATAACTGTATTAAAGTGTAGTAACAAACATTAGAAGTATATATTTTTGGAAGATGTACTTACAGTAAACCCTTTGAAGAAATTAAGGACGATTTCTGATTAGTTGAAACGTAGCGCGCGTTTGTTCTTTATCGAATCACGACAAAATCTTAAAAGCGCCAAAAATGACTTACGCACTGTTAGAACTTCACTGACGATATTGAAATGAAACCACTATAACAGATCTACTTGCATTTATATTACAATTTTTTTATTATCCTGACATTTCAAACCCTTTGCAGGGTCCATGGTCACAGGGAGACTGAGGTGTTAGTTTTCTCATAATTAGTTAGCAACTTGCATATTATATCCTCAGTATATTCTCATTGGGTGCGTATTGTTTTATGCAGAAAGACTTAACATAGTTGAGTTGTAATGTCTAAATTGGCATTTATGTATGTCAACTAGTAATTAACAGCTGAGCTTAGTTTTGGCTAGCTAGGTAATTGATACTAAAAAGTCAAAATTCTTAATTATGAAAGTTTGCGCAAAATATCATTTGGTATAAATTTGCTTTGCTTTTTTGCAATAGTGTGGGTATGTAAAATAAAGTATTTTTAATGCAAATAATATGAGATAACAATAAATAATAAATATAAATAAATAATCATCATCATCATCATCCTCTCAGCCAAAAGACGTCCACTGCTGGACAAAGGCCTAAAAAAAAGTTAAATTTAAATATCACAAATACATACCTAATGTATACAACTGATGAGCCATTAATAATCCTTCTCCAACCTAAGGGCACTACAATAGTCTGTGGGTTTTCACCCAAGATAGTCCTCGAACTGTGCTCTGCTACGTCAGTGGCCTGGGGTACCGCAGGTGACGGCAGCACGGCCAACACAACACCGTCTGCAGTCCGCACTAACTGGGCACCATTCGCACTCTCACCTTCACTGACAATACCTCGACTAACACCCACTTGCTGATTTAATATACTTATACTCTGATTCACTATTGATTGATGCGATACACTTTGTTCTAAAAACTGATAGTTCACATAGCTTCTTGATAGCTCTCTGTCACTTGAGTTTGAACATTCAACACCACTCTGCAGTGCCACTGGATGCATAGGTGGTATACCACCCTCAGGACCGATGGGGCCTGAACATCTTTGATATGTAGCAAGGTCTCCTACCTCTAACCTCGACGTAAATGTTTCAACTGCACTTAAATCTTTATTCACTGAATTTCCACAAGCAGACTTTGCATTCGAGTTACTCGAATGATCGTTCACTTTAACTTCATCAGCTTTTAAATTTGGATCCTTGAGAAACTGCTGTGGCACTGGTAGATATTCTGAACGGTTCCCAAGGTTGTCTGGTGAACCAAAGACACTGAGTTTACCATCGTTATCATTGATAGCTTTGTAGAAAACCGTGTTGGAATGGTTCCTTTGGTCGGGACAATCTAGCGGGTGCCGGTAGAGCGTGTTCCTAGGGAGCTGGTGCAGGCCGTCGGAGAGGTAGAGCGCGTCTGCGTGCGAGGGCGGCGGCGCGGCGGGCGGCGGCTCGGGGGCCACGGCGGCGGGCTCTAGCTGGCGCGGGTCCGCCACGTACACCAGCACGCGCGGGGCGCCAGGACCGCCTGCTCGCGACGCGCCCACACTCGCGCCCTTGCCTGACATCGCGCACGCACATCACACGCCGCGTAAGCCGGCTGCTTACTAGCTGAACGCACCGAAACACGATCCTCCGCTGGACCGATTGAGTCTCCACCTGGCATCGCTTCCGACCCTCCGATCATAGCTCGACGTCCTCCCGGCGGTTCGGGGCCGTTTCCACATTCTCTCACGGAAAGTTTTTATGTATTGATGTCATTAGCTGTCCAATAGTTTTACGATGACCCAAACAACCCAACAATAATAATTTTATGGCGGAGCCCTTTTTTGACCCATTATAAAGAATAAAGTACCTGGTCATAAAAACATTAACTTTAGGTTCTTTTCTTTTAACTACTGGTTTTCAAAACATATTAGTAAGACTCATATTGGAATCAAACACGCTCAAGGGATGTAAAAAGGTCACTGCTGGACGAAAAATTATCGCTTTATCTCCACTTGTACAATCTACAACATTTCACAAACACTGTTTTATTTCATTGAATTCACCAACTGCAAGCCTCAAAATTTCACATGACAAATTGATCAACAACAATAAACTATTCTTCATCATAGGAGATGCTTACGAAGTGAAACATTGCGAATAACGAATGAAAGAAGAAATTGAAGCATTCGCGACGGGTTTGTGTAGAAATTCTTCAAACCTACACACACACACTGCACCATTCGATTAGAAAGAGGTGCGAGAAAACGAGATGCAAGATTGTTGTAGCTATTAACGCCATCTAGAAAATATATGCTGCAAATTAGAAGGTATGGAAACTTAAATCTGTTTTATCGACATTGAATGTTGCCAGTCCTGTACATTATATAACTAACATAACGTCAATATAATAATTAATAAATCACATTTTACGTCTTTGGGTGAGTGAGATGAGATCAGTATTTTATTAAATTTATTATACTATGTATTAGTGAGATGAGAAAGGTTAAGGCTCGAGCTTTGGTTGATTATTGTTCTGCAGATTGAGGTGAGGATATTGCCTTATTTAGTTCTTGGTCTTAGAGGCGCTAGTAACGTGTCTATCTTTATTATTCATCTAATATCATTGGCGCAGACTTTCAGAGCCCTATTGTATTGACTGAATTGATTCGGAGCTATCTTGAACTTTTGTGGCGGGAAAGTAAAGATTTTGCTGAATGAAATATGTTTTCAGTTTTGTGTTGTCATATTTTCTCTTCATCATCATCATCATCAGCCTATACTAGTCCACTGCTGGACATGGCCTCTCCAAGTGCACGCCACCGAGCACGATCAGCGGCTACTCTCATCCAGCTCTTACAGTTACCAAATTTAATTTCACTTCATGCTCAATATGTAGGTTTAGATTCACATTGCTAATGGTAAAGCGGCATCGTCGCGTGTTCGCGTATAACTTATTGTTGCTTAGATTTCGAGAACCTTTACAAAGAGATCATATTCATCATATTGTTCTTCGTTCTGAAGATCTGCCTAGGTATGCTTGCTGGAGGGATACGCATTCAGAAAGCCCATGAATAAACACCTGTATCTCTGGAAGGGTGATGCTAGAAGTGAATTTTTTTAACAAAAAAAGTTACTAAATAGCAATTAAACCATGTATAGTTAACACTATCCAAACAAAAAAGATAAGTAAATCAAACAAAATTCGTAGCACACAACAAACACAGATGATCATGGACGCATAGGCAATCATACACACACACTAACACACATACATATAAACATACAAACGCGCGCACACAAACTCAATCACGCACACACACACACACACACCCTACCACACACACACACACCCCCACACACACACACACACACACACACACACACACACACCCCTGTTTGTGCAGACGGCCTTTCGAGGACTATGGTTTTATATCACCCATCCGAGGACTCTCTCAAAAACTATGTTAATGACGTTGTATTGCTTTTTTAATACGATGGAAAGAAACAGAACATACATTGCTAATTGACAGGTCTATTCTTGTGGCGTTATCGCAGCATTTTGTTTATTAACTTTCGTTGACCAATGCGGGGACCTAAAATACACTGCCAACGCTTGTGGAGACATCTTTCCGAGGACGTTTGTGTTAACCTTTCGAGGACCCAATCGCCGGACTAGACATGACAATCCGAGGCCTCATTTCACACACTTTCTCTTGAGCCCAGTACAGTGCGAGGACCTTGTGTTAGACTTTACACAAACTATGTGAGGACGTTTTCCCGAGTCCCGCGTATACAATACGAGGACCACTAATGTGTAAAAATAACATATTTGAAGTACCATCTGAGAACATTTATTTTTTAATGCTCTAACACAGTATTTTCACTATTGGCTGACAAAATGACCAATCGCAAATAATTTGTTGCGTGGAAGTGTAGGACTTTGTTTATCAAAGAAACCTAGCGATGCTTGTGACTAAAGTCGCACGCATCGCAGTAGCCGTAGATTGCACACAAGAATCCAATACGGTGCGGACGTATTACAGCAGTCTACGGGTAACTTCTTGTGATAACTTATTATGATTCCTATTTCACTTACGTAATATATGATTTTATATTAAAAATATTATAATACAGTTAACATTGTAATAACAATGTAACATTTAATAGTAAAAAGCTTAGATTTATTTTCTCTGATCTGATGGAAGTAGGGATTAGTCATACCTAGTCAGGACTTGTAATTGTAAGGATTAAGTAGTTTCGACTTGGCGCGGCGAAGTTTACAATAACTCGTGTTGGGGTATATGTGAACTGCTATTTTCGTATTGAGACCAAAAATATTTGATTGTCTTAAAGAGGCGAAATGCACAATCTCTGACTTCAGTGAATGTAATATTTTTTTTTAAATATTACGTGGAAGCTCTATTATAAATTATCTTATTTATATTTATGGTATTAAATTAAGAATGCGCCACCGCGATAAATTGTACCCCCGCTGGGAATCAAACCAAGATTTCTGGGTCTGAGACCGGTGGTCTTATCACTAGACCACAGAGGCGGTAAAACTGGTGGTAGAATTGTCATAAAAAATATTAACATATTTAAGAATTTTTACCGCACCTGTGGTCTAGTGGTAAGAACTCAAACCCAGAGGTCCCTGGTTCGATTCCCAGCGGGGGTACAACTTGTGCTCGGTTTGTTCGGTGCTAGGGCTTGTTCTAATTCCGCCTGACTAGCTACCACCATCTTATCTAACAACGTAACAACCATGTTATCAACATTGTTGTGTTCCGGCAGTTAGAAGTTCTGGTAGGTTCTGGTAGGTAGTTAGTTAGTAGTTACTGTAAGTAATGGCTACTTCTAAAAAAAAGTCACTTAAGGATAATTAAAATTTGCCCGTGACTCCGTTCGTAAGAGCTATAAAAATTATTATAAAGGATATTAAATATTTTTTTTACCATAAGAAGTTCGTATACACCACTATGAATGGTGGTGGTGTGAGAACACAATATCACAGAGAAGTCAAGCTGTGTCTATATGATCTGACCCAACTGATTTAGATGTAACACCGTATTTTTATAGATAATTATGCTTTCTAACAAAGAAAATTTAATCAAAATCTGTTGAGCGGTTTGTGTGTGATAGAGATCCTCAAGCCGTGTGAAACTTATCACCTTCTGTTTCTAGAGGTAACGGCATCACGCACTAGTGCGTGTCCCCGTGCCCTACTAGATTCTTCGAGGGCGCCTCTAAAGGCTCGGACCTCGGCTCGGGTTGACCGGGTCGTGGTGGTGGGGAGAAGCGCCCAGGTACATGTCTGTACCTGGTATAGAGCGCGTGTGAACCGGCTCGTCGTACCCTTGTTCTACGAATACGGTGTCTTAGGCCTAAGCTAGTGTGCATGTTTAGTGTATTCTGTAAATGTGTAGTGGCATGTAGCAACGCAAATAGCAACGAGCGAACAAATTAGAATTTGAAAAATACGAAGTGTTGAAAAACAATATTTCGCAAACATGCGTAAAATAATATGTAAATTATCATAAATATAGCTTGCCTAATTCTTAACCGATCTTTCAATATTTGTAAAAATATTAAGATCGGATGTTGATGACGTAGTTGTCGACATTGAATGGAGCTCCTTTGGCTTATAAAGTAAAAGTAGATAGTGTTGATTAATTTCGGCGAGTTGGATTGAGCCACGATAGCGTAGTTGGTAGTGCACCTGACTCGTCATGTCATGGGGTGCGGGTTCGAATCCCGCTCGTGGATTTTTTCAACACGTTGTTTTTTTTTCAATGACTTATACATTTTTGTTTTTGTTATGATAATGTTTGATCACATATTTTTGTTCCTTCTACAATGCGAACTTACATGGGGTGTCAGTGTCTTCGAAGTGATTGTTAGTTGACTACGGCTAGATCCTTTGTCCATTAATAGATCCCTAATCAGCTACTTTTATTCGTATTCAACACAATAACCAATCATAATATGTGTACTGTTTGTCACTGAGGAGTTCTATGTGGTATCTCAGTAGTCCACGACCCTATGTCCACTGCTAGGTACCTAACCAGTTACTATTCTTCGTATTCAACACAATAACCAATCACAATATTTGTACTGTTTGTCACTGAGGAGTTCTATGGGGTATTTCAGTAATCCACGACCCTTTGTCCACTGATTGGAACCTAACCAACTATTATTCTTTGTATTCAATACAATAACTAATCATAATATGTGTACTGTTCTTTATTGAGGAGTTCCATAGAATATCTCTGTAGTTCACGATCCTTTGTCTACTGATAGGTACCTAACCAGCTATTTTCTTTTGTATTCAAAACAATAACTAACCACAATATGTGTACTGTTTGTCACTGAGGAGTTCTATGGGGCTTTTTAGTAATCCACGATCCTTCGTCCACTGAGAGGTACCTAACCAGTTATTATTCTTCGTAATCAACACAATAACCAATTACAATATTTGTACTGTTTGTCACTGAGGAGTTCTATGAGGTATTTCAGTAATCCACGACCCTTTGTCTACTGATTGGTACCTAACCAACTACTATTCTTCGTATTCAATACAATAACTAATCATAATATGTGTACTGTTCTTTATTGAGGAGTTCCATAGAGTATCTCTGTAGTTCACGATCTTTTGTCTACTGATAGGTACCTAACCAGCTATTTTCTTTCGTAATCAATACAATAACTAACCAGAATATGTGTACTGTTTATCACTGAGGAGTTTTATGGGGTATTTCAGTAATCCACGATCTTTTGTCCACTGATTGGTACCTAACCAACTACCATTCTTTGTATTCAAAACATTAACTAATCATAACATGTGTACTGTTCTTTATTGAGGAGTTCCATTGAGTATCTCTGCAGTTCACGATCCTTTGTCTACTGATAGGTACCTAACCAGCTATTTTCTTTTGTATTCAATACAATAACTAACCACAATATGTGTACTGTTGAAAACTAAAGAATTCTATGTGGTATCTCAGTAAGCCACCACCCTTCGTCCACTGATAGGTACCTAAGATATATTATAAATAATTTGAATGTAAGTATATAACACATGCATAAATATTGTATATACATAAACATATAATTACGTGTATTGTAAATACGTAAACAACAATACATAAACATACATAAAATACATAAGTAGTTCTAATAGGACGTTATTAAGATGATTCTGCCATGATTCTATCAAACAAGAGCTCGCGGACTTTCTTTATGTAGCCATCCTGATTTTGTAAGGCAGCGCGTTCTACAGGAGAATGGATTGAAAGAAAGAATGAACAAAACCAGATGTATGAGAGGGACAGAAATGGAGATGATTATTTGAGGACCGGAGATTTTTACTCTGAAAGGAGCAAAGGAGCATCTAATCAAAGACAGATTCCACATTCATAAGAAACAGAACGAACGAACATACGAACTTATTTTCTCGAGTTCCTATGGTCATCTTCCAGCTCCATCATCATACCCTGGTTACCATCTAGCACCAAAGTACTCGTCAAGACGAATCATACGAGCCCAAACTCAATGGGGTTGTGTCGTTTAATTACCGAGTTCCTGTGTCCATCTTCTAGCTCCATCATCAGACCCTGGTTACAATCTAGCACCAAAGTACTCGTCAAGACGAACCATACGAGCCCAAACTCGATGGGGTTGTGTCGTTTAATTACCGAGTTCCTTTGGCCATCTTCCAGCTCCATCATCACGCCCTGGTTACTATCTAGCACCAAAGTATTCGTCAAGACGGATCAAACGAGTCCAAACTCGATGGGGTTGTGTCGTTTAACTAACGAGTTCCTATGGCTACCTTTCGGTTCCATCATCAAACCCTGGTTACCATCTAGCACCAAAGTACTCGTCAAGACGAATCATACGAGCCCAAACTCGATGGGGTTGTGTCGTTTAATTACCGAGTTCCTATGGCCATCTTCCAGCTCCATCATCAGACCCTAGTTACCATTTAGCACCAAAGTTCTCGTCAAGACGGATCAAACGAGTCCAAACTGGATGGGGTTGTGTCATTTAACAACCAAGTTCCTATGGCCACCTTCCGATTTCATCATCAGATCAGCTTCATGTATTAATAATTTTGCATTATCATCCGATTTATACATGCATGCAAAATTTTAGCTCAATCGGTAACCGGGAAGTGGATAATATTTAACTAGCAGGTTTGATTACAGACACCGGGACAGGTGAATGAAACTAAATAAAAGCTTGTAAAAATGGACCACCTCGGGAAAAATATCTATCGATCAAAAAAAAATCATCCAAATCGGTGCATAAATGACGGAGATATGCGTGAACAAATACATTAAAAAAAACATATAGGTACAACCGAATTGATAACCTCCTAAATTGTGTTATGAAAATCAGGAACAACGACGGTACCACAACAACCTAGATCCAGGACAATATAGAAAAAGTCCGTTTTTCTATATGATGACCTCGGAGATGGTGACATCAGAAAACGGCGTGCGAGTCACTCGAATAGGGAGGTCTTTGATAAGGAAGGATGCATTAAAAGTTATGATCATCTATTTAAAAAATACTTACTTTGCTTACATTCCTTGTTCTTACAAAACGAGGACGGAAAAACAACACTCTTTGATAACGACGTGAAAATCTATCCATATGAGGGCCTAAATACACTTTGTCAGATACTGATACTAATCCGAGGTCTTGAGTGTAAAATTTACACATTAGTCCTCAGACAGTACAACATACATGACTCATGTGTATAGCAAGTGTGTATAAATCGATAGTGGCGCCGCCTGGTGTTCACACTCTGTCGGGGTGTGTACAGAAATTTCCAAGACCAATCCGAGGATTTCTTGACTTTTCTTTATTAAGTATATAGAAAGGTTCAAAATCGCACGTAGAGTACGATGCAGTAGTCAAGTCAAACCGAGGACTCACAAAAAAGTCCTCGGATTGAAAACGTCCTCGGATGTTCCTTGTGTATTCAGGCCTACGTCCTCGTATGGTACTTAAAACAAACACACATATATACACACGCGCACGTAAAGACAGAACCACACACATAATTACCAATTTTAATTTTAATTTTTATTACTATTTTTTATTAAATAAAATGTATAAATATAATTATTAAATAAGATAGTCATTGCTATGGAAGAGCGGTATCTCCTGGAACAGGCTTAACAGCTTAAAAGGAGACTCCTGTCCCTAAAGAATGTAAAACAAAATATTGTTACAGAAAAAAAAAAATTACCCTGGCTAAATGTGAAAACCGCACTAAGCCATTATTAAGAAAAATAAACGGTATTAGATTTTAAATAGGTACCTACGGGGAATTTCTTATACTTAGGGTGACACTCCATAAAAGCGGAGCGGACCAAAGCTGAGTGGAAATCAAGCCCTACTCGTGCGACGCGACGGTTTTCAGCTGGTTTCACAGTCGCGCAATAGTAATACCATAGTAGAATGAAACAAGTATAGTATCTTCATACATACGCACCGAGCACGGCTTGTATGTGAGCGCGGCCGAGTCAACCCGTCCGTACGCATCGTCGCACGCACACACTGACAAAGTTTATTGATGCTAATGATGCGCCAGTCGCGGTTGAGCCGTACGTAATGCCGCGCGCGCCTGCGTGTTTCGTCGCTGCGCGCCGCCGCCCCGGGGCGCTCGCACGTAGATTATAATTTGTTAATAAACTACGTTTAGGTAGATCGGGGGTTCTCTGGAATCCATGAATTCATAATTCTAAGTATGTTCTTATTTTATATGTAGATACCTACCTCATTCTAATTAAAAGCGACAGCCCTACAAGTTTAGGTGATTATCGCTTGCTCGGGGGCCGAGTCGCCTTACTTATTTCATTCTACTATGGTATTACCAAGTTAGGCAGGAGTACTCACTCACCGTTCTTGTTCGATAGGTAAAGTAAAAAAGAAAATTCTGGATGGACAAGCTGCTATTAAGACATCCATAAACACTGCAATATCTCGTTTTTTTTTTATAACCATCGTTGACCTTGACTTACGTTTAACAAATTATAATCTACGTGCGAGCGGCAGCGGCGCCGGCGCAGCGCCGAAACACGCAGACGCGCGCGGCATCACGTACGGCTCAGCCGCGACTGGCGCATCATTGGCATCAATAAACTTTGTCAGTGTTGCGTGCGACGATGCGTACGGACGAGTTGGCTCGGCTGCGCTCACATACAAGCCGCGCTCGGTGCCTATGTATGAAGATACTATACTTGTTACATTCTACTATGGTAATACTGTGGTCGCGTTAGTGCGGTTCACTCATTCTTCACTCAACAGAAACTTCACTTTCCGTGAAATAATGTTAACCAATACGAATAAGACAGAACCGATAGAATTTGAAATCATAAACACAATATTTATATTTTACATAGTATAATGTTCCGAATAAAGTGGTACAGTTTAACATAAATTATAATTTCGTATAAATAAATGCATTTCATTAGAATAATTATTGTTAAGTATCAGTTTAATCGAGATAATTAAGAATTATTTAACATAGGTATATGTAATTTAAAGTTTTTATCAATAAAATAACTAATATCAGTCGCAATATAAAACATTCAAACATTATCAAATTATTTATAAAAAATATACTGCAATAGGTACATATTTGTTAACTTATTATAGGTAATTATTTCTTAAAACCAAAACATGTTCTATAAGTAGCAATTTCAATATATTTTCCCCTTTTTTTGGAAAAATAATGCTCTTTTGTAGGCGAAACATAGCTTAAAACATTTGTTTATCTAACTAAAACTATATGTAAATAATCAAGTACCATCAAATCTACAAAAAAAATTATAGTGTGATTAATAATTACAGATTTATTACAAGCTTTTATTTAATTTGCAATGTATGTATTGCATGTTTGTTCGGGTGGAATCTTGCAACTCAATTTTGATTTGAAGCAGATATCTTCAACCGATTGAGCTGAAATTTGGTATAGGTACATGTTCAGTTCGCATGACAATACATGGTTAATTGTGTGACGTCATTCTAGATCCAAGATGGCGGACTAATTATTTTTAATGCATTCCTACAATGGGTATCAAATGAAAGGGCTTGCTGAGAATAACCTGTAAAAATAAAGTGACGTCACTCTAAATCAAATATGGCGGACTAAGTTTTTGAAACGTGTCCAGCGATAACTAAAAAGTAAAAAATAAATTAAAAGTAAAAACCTTGTAAAAAACAAGCTTTTATTTAAATGAGCTAAAAGAAAATAGCTTTTACTTTAAAACTTTTACTATCAACCTATAACGTCATTACATAATATATATGATATAAAAGTTTGTCGCGAGATTTACTTGTGTAGATAAACAAGTAAGTAAATTAAATAACCTGATGTGATTGATTTTAACTATAAAAAAATTCAAACTAAGAAAATACGAGTACCTACTTAAATCTCGCGACAACCTTTTATATCATATAAAAATTGTGTAGGTAATGATGACGTTATAAGTAGGGGTCGCAAAATCGGCTATTTTCTTTATATCGGTATTTTCGATATCGAAGATTTCAGAATTCCGGAATTTCGATATTTTCGATATTTTCGATACTAGAAATCAAACTACACAAAAAGCATGAAAAATCGGAGATATGAGTGTAAAAATGAAATAAAAGAGATGGTTAATACAATTTTAAATTGGTTTTATTATTTTTAGACACAAATCACTACTTCAGTCTTCACTAATTCGATTCAAAATCGAGAAAAAAAACTTAAAAAGAAATTATTTAGGAACTTAGGAACTCTTTACGTTGAATAAATGAAAAAAAAGTATAATAATTTTACTATGCGTGACAGACAACACTGACTTCCCTTCTACCTAATAATTAATAATAAATCAACCATAGCTCTGCTTCAATAACAAATCAACAAAACCAAGCAATGCTATTTAATACCTAAACATTTCTTTCTTTATTACACCACCACACACCATTAAGGCACTAAAAAATAAAAATAAAACCTTTTTAAAAACAAATGAAAAAATTAGCAAACTCTTCGAATAACCAAATCATAATTATTTAAAACAAACAACTTATAGATCAATCAATTATCAGACTTCTTGTTTAAATAAAGAGACCGTAGAAATGACAGAGCGTTTATAGTTTTGTCACCTAAACGGGACCTTAAATGATTGCACAAAAAACCAGCAGAAGAGAAAATTCTCTCCGACTCCACGCTGGTTGGTGGAACCGTAAGTAAACAATCGTAGGCTGTTTGAAGATACTTTCCTCTAGTACCACCATTTTCGTGTAGAGCCATTTCAATTTTAATAAGAACGTCCTCGCTTTCTAGTGAACTGGACTGACTTGCATTATCTTGATGGAAGATATCGTTTTTGATTGCAAGTTCTAATTTTTTTTTATGGAATATTCAGGCTGGGGCTGCATAGCCAGTATATCTGAATCATCAGCATCCTTTTCCATTGCGGGCGGTGAAGAGTCATTCCCAGTGATCGTAGTATTCAGATTCAGATGATACAATTCCTTCACATGCTGCCTAATGTCGTCTGGGTTTGGTCGTATAAAGACATCGTTATAGCCATTAGATTGCTGAAAAAAGGCTTTCGGATTATGCAAATACTGTAACGTTCCGCTTATAGGTAGCCGACGTTCTTTAATACGACGTTTTAAAGCAGTAGCCAGATCATATGCGACTTGATCATCATGAGACATAGCATCTATATTTGTCAGCATAAATAGCAAAGCAGAGTCAGTAATAATTAAATTACTGCTTCTTTTACAAAGCTCTTCTACTGTTGCTTTTACTATCTCAAGTAATTTATTAATTTTTTTCAGTCTTTCAAATTCTTCTTCATTCACCTCTAGTTCTGATCTTAAGTCAATAAGCGCTTTGCGTATGGGATCTTTTAATTTTAAAAACCGTTCTAGCATGTCCGCCATACTACTCCATCTTGTTCGACAGTCCAGTATTAAATTAAGTTCTCTGCCAATCTCTTCTTTCACATATTTTTGCAAAATAGCATCATTTTTTGTAGGTGATTTACGAAAGATTTTTATAATTCTGCGCACCTTTTTTATCGTGTCTTCAAAAATAAATTCTTCGTTCTGTGTACGCCCTCTTAGTCCTACATTAAAACCATCGCCATCATCATCCTCCTGTTCTTCCTCAGAATTCTCAATCAAAGCTTCTTCGTCAACGGTGCGGTGTGGATCTAACCTTTTTTTGTATAACACATCCAATATTGCTAACTGAATTCCGTGCGCTAGGCACTTTTGGTGGTAAAGTGCCGCTTGACGTCCTACAGCATTCATGACGCTAGCTCCATCAGTGGTTAAACAGACTATATCATCTTTTAAGGATAAGCCAAATTCTGATAATCTTTCTTCAATTAACTTTATACATACATTGGCTGGCATACTACCAAACACCCTGATCAGACCAAGGTTTGCAAAATTATTAATAAATATTCCCGGAGTCCGACTTTCACTATTATGAATATTTATGTTCATAAAGCGTCTGTTACCTGAACTAGTCCACTCGTCTAAAGTCAATGACATCTTGATACCTTCAGCCTTCGTCTTCTTCAATTTATCACATAAAGCCATCTTCATTGCTTTACTATGTGAAAGTACGATGTTTTTAATTGAATTGGCTGATTTAGGTAGCTTATATCCACATTGAGCCATGATTCGCCTTTGATCATCAGAATTTTCAAAGATACGAAATGGCATTCCATCTAAAGCGGTCAATCGAGAAAGGGTCTCTTCCAAGCTATTAGAAGTGGAAAAATAATCCGTCAGCTTCCGTTTTTTGACGGAAGGAGCAATCTCGTCAAGGTCTGAAGCTCTGGAAGTTGAAGCGGACGATGTCGAAGGTGATGGTGATGATACTGCTGCTGCTGGTAAACTTATAGTATGTGCTGATTTTAAATGTGTATGGAGTCCCGTTGTTGTACCGCCGCTTGTTTTTATAATCTTGCTGCAGAGTTTACATTTCGCCTTCTGTTTATCCGTAGCTCTCAGAAAATGATACCAAACCGAAGATTTCGTTTCGCTCAATTTTGGATGACTAATGAAGAGATCCATTTTTTCACCTGAAATCAAAGTAAGTACATAATAATAAATGTTTTATTATGGGTAGGTATTAGGTACTTGAATCGAAATCGAACTCAAACTCGAACTCGCGCTCGAACTCGGAATCGCACTCAGTAAAACTTATTGAACATCAATAAATAAATTTAAAACACCTACCTACTACGTAAGTAAGTAGATAATATCTTGTGATAAGTATGTACTACGTAGGTACCTAAATCATTAAGACATGTCAATCATTAAATAAATTGTACCTAGGTACCTAAAAATCGATATCTGGTCGAAATGCTGGTAAAATGTTAATACAAAATAATTGGTTAAGTATGTATATAAATAGTTAAGTACTTACTTTTATTAGCCAGTCACACATATATTTTATTAGTTAAATATTTCGTTTACTCTCCCATTCTACATTTTAATTAGTTAAATTATAAAGCGCAACACAATAATCACTAAGTACCCACAAATTGTTACACTGTTCACAAGACTACTATTGCCGAGCTAGCGCTGAAACCCTCTGACGAACACGCAGACGCTCACGCGTCGACGAGCCAATCAGCGACGAATACTCGCAAGTCTCACAACATTACCATATTTGGTGCGTTAGACGCATTCAACGCACGCAATACCGCGCCCCGTATGAATAGATACTTTGAAAAAAAATAATAAAATTAATTTGTAATAATTATTGAATACAACGTTGAAAATATCGAAAATCTCGGTTTTTATAAACCCAATATCGATTTTTTTCGATACTGTTTTTGGTCCGATATTCCGATGTTTTCGATATTCGATATTCCGATATTCGATCCCTAGTTATAAGATGATACAGTAAAAGTTTTTATTTTTATTTTAGCTCATTTAAATAAAAGCTTGTTTTTTTAAAAAGGTTTTTACTTTTAATTTTTATTGTAGGTATGGTTTGTCGGTTTCATTTACGCAACAATTATTTTTGATTTAAATTATAATAATTGTTCTCGGTAGGTAGGTACGCATTCTTTTCTCAATAATATATTCTATTAGAAGTTAAGTAAAAAAGTAAGTATATAGCCATTTAAATCAAGTCAACGCTACAAGATAGGTATTGGCTTAATCACCATGCTTGCCAAATGCGGGTTGATGATCACAATCCTGGGCTATGCATTGAAGAATCCGAAACACATTTTGCCAGCCCTGTAAATTGAACCTGGACCTTCGGGTAACGGGTCGAGCGCTCTGCCATTAGGCCACCGTTGCATTAGAAGTAAACTTATGATAACATTATAATAATAAATACAAATCCTGCATTAAAAATAAGGTAAGTACTACATTAAAATTTGTTCGTTAATTACTTTAAATATTAATATTCTTGCCATGAGAAGTTCTCATTTATATGCTTCCCTTCAGTTAGGCGGGTTTCCTATTACATACAGCTTATAAAGCAAAATAAAATTTATGTATTTATTTTTATTTCTGTAACAAATATAATTACAGTCACTCCTTTGTGCACAGTCGAAACAAATTAAACTTAAGTAAGTAGGTAAGTATTCATGTTTTATTAAAAACTATAACGTGATGGTAAGTCGTATACAATTTGTCGATCGGCGGCGTGGCAGCGACGCGCGCATTCGCATAGGATAGCTCTGGGCAACTAACTGGCTCGCCGGCTAGCGGCTAGCGGCGTGGCTGCGGCGCAGGCGGCGACAAACGACCGCGGGGGTGCGGGGTATCGCGCGAGCGAAAGAGAGAGTGACATTGGTGTATTAAAGTCTAGGTATGCCATATTGGGTGCGTTACACACTCCCCCTTTTGACCAAGAGGGGACATCGCGAATGGTCAAACCAATAACGGATAACGAACACCTAAGAACAAATTTTCCGAGGGCGACCTCTGCGACGCTTCGGAGCTACCGGCTCCGGACACTCACCACCCCTGGTATGGTATCTACGTAGGTCTGACATGTGATATTTACCCACGACTTCATCTGTATTTTGTGAAGCTAGAAGATAGGTGGTAGGACTCACTTTTTTTGACAC
Source organism: Eudonia mercurella (assembly GCA_963082485.1). Lineage (NCBI taxonomy): Eukaryota > Metazoa > Arthropoda > Insecta > Lepidoptera > Crambidae > Eudonia > Eudonia mercurella. The sequence goes on along the minus strand of OY720028.1, from coordinate 4,745,248 downwards.
TACATAAGGGCCGTCGTGCTTAGGAATAAACTTGGAAGTAACATCCTTAGCGGCATTACTCAGCACGTGCGTCTTCATGAGCACGAGGTCCCCTGGTTCGAATGGATCTGGGTTACGACGACCTGAATCGACTTGGTCCTTCCGAATGTCCTGCTGATGTTCTATGTTCTCTTTAGCTTGAGAGAGAGAGATGGCTAGCTTTAGAAGGTAGGGTGTAATCTGAGGGACAAAATTCTCAGACTCGATGACCGCGCGTAAATCAGCCTGAACAGATAGAGGGGAACGAAGTTCGCGACCAAACGTCAAGTAAACTGGAGTGGAACCTGTAGAAACGGTCAGTGAGCTGTTAAGAGCAAATCGGACGAAAGGCAATACCTCAGGCCATTGCTTATGGTTTCCCTCCACGAGAATGGCGAGGTGAGCCTTTAGGTCCCGATTTTCCTTTCTACTGGGTTGGCTTCTGGATGATACAACGGCACTAGATTCTGTTTCACGCCTAAGACAAACAGGGCCTTCTGCATAACATCGGCTACAAATTGAACGCCGTTATCGGAAATCATACGCCTTGGGAGTCCAAACCTCATGAAAACGTCACTTACAAGGGTTTTCGCACAGGCCTCGGCTGTAGCTTCGCTAAGGGCAAACAGTTCGACCCACTTCGTAGCAGTATCCTCTACTATCAAAACCCACCTTTCACCTTGAGGTCCCTTAGGTAATGTTCCAAAGAGGTCTACAGCGATGATCTCGAATCGCTGGGCGGGTACTGGCGTCTGGAGTAAACCAGGCGGTTTCATGTTAGAGGACTTGTATCGCTGACACTCCGTACAGGTCTTCAGATAATCGGTAATATAGCGCCTCATACCAGGGGGTCGACCGCCTAACGCTCTCGCTTTCGATCGCTTTGAAGGCGAGGCGAGGAGGTTGCGTCATCTAGTCATTTCGAAAGCAATATGAAAGCAATATCAAAAGCTATAGGCTATAGCTTTCGATATTATTCGATATTATATTTCGATATTATAATAGAAAGCGAGGCGAGGGCCTCGCTTTCAAAGCGATCGAAAGCGAGAGTGTTACGCGGTTGGGGGGCAGGAAAGTAAAACTGCTGAGATATGCGATGTATAGTTCGGTAAATACCTCCGTGAGCAGCGGTTGGCGAGTCATGATACTCATACATGACTTTGCTTCGCAAACTCTCTGGCACCACCAGCTGAGGCTCCTCGGAATCTCTAGGTATGCCATATTGGGTGCGTTACAAAACTATGTTTTACTTCAGTTTGTTGCGACTGTTTAACAAAGGTGTGCCTGTAATTTACGTAACTTTTACTGTATTTTAAAAGAAAATACCTTCGATCAACAATACACTAGATAACCGGTCAGAGTGTCAAAAACGGCCGAGCGAATAACGCCTCACATTCAAAGTGGGGTCTTATTTCTATTTAGTTCGCTGTTGACTGCGCCAACATGATAACGTACCACAATGCATCAGTGTGTATTCAAAAACTGTAAAAATAACTATCGAAATAAAAATATATCGGAAGGAATATCATACCTTCGGTAAGTAAATGCTTTTTCATAACATAAATAATAAAATACCTAACTGTTTTTATGAAATAACAATCTTTAATTTTTAAAACCAACCCACGCGCCAACATTTGCTAATGTTTGGCCAACGTATAGTTGCTCTGGGACAGTGAATCTATGGAGTAGTTTAAAAAAAATTATAGATAGGTACTTCTCAATTATATTTTTTATTTCTAGATTTCCTGGCGACCCATTTCAATGTGCAAAATGAATTTCCATAGTAGCGGAAGAGAGACAGGAGGATTTTTTTAGACCTAAAAAAATTCTGTAATTTGCTCAATACATATTTAAATGAAACAACTTTTACGGATCTACTCGCGTTTATTTTACTATACATTATTTAATGTTTATCCTGACGTTTCGAATCCTTTGCAGGGTCCGTGGTCACAGGGAGACTGAGGTGTTGGTCATCTCATAATTAGTTAGTAGCTTGTATACCCTCATTTAATTTAATCGGGTGCGTTCCGTTTTACGCAGAAAGAGCTTACAGTATCTTTTGGTCTGGCAGTATGGTGTTGGGGCTGGGATTTAATATTTTGTATGATGGGGTCCCAGGCTGGTGGTAGACTCCAACCATCTTCTCTATTAAAATTAGGATGTTTTTTAATTTCAATAGCCTCGCGTATCATCCTAGGGATGAATCGTTGTTCTCTAGCGAGTACTTGCAGTTTATCAAATCTGATGTAATGATTGGGCCCCTCTTGGGAAGGTTCGCATACTGCAGACTTATTTTCGCGCCTATGCTTGACGTCGGCTATGTGTTCTTTAACGCGGGTTCCTATACTTCTCTTTGTTTGCCCGATGTAAGAGAGCCCACAGTCGCAGTCCAGTTTGTACACGCCTGCATCTTGAAGGGGTGTGTTGCACTTGACAGGTCGTAAAAATTGGTTGATCTTCTTTGGCGGCTTGAAGTAAGTGTTGATTGAAGCTCGCTTTAAGATATGTCCAATCTTGTCAGTGACACCTTTCATATATGGAAGTACTGCAGGTTGGCGCTCGACTGTGGTTAGTTTATTGCGCTTACTATCCTACCAACTGATAAAGTATCTGCTTTTCTAGATCATCTTAACTCCATACAACCAAAAATACAATTCACAATGGAGTTAGAGGCAGATAGTAAGCTAGCTTTCTTGGATACTTTAATCATCAGGAATCCGGACCATAGTTTAAGTCACACCGTGTATCGTAAAGTAACCCATACAGGTAGGTACCTCAATGGTGATTCTCACC
>OY720028.1:4706339-4742237 GCA_963082485.1 Eudonia mercurella | reverse complement strand
ACTGTTTTTATAGTACGAGGGTAATAGAAGGGGGGTGTCACTCCGCAGTTCGATCGACTTATTTACCTACACGCTCGGTCCGCGCGCGGAGACAATTTAGTCGAGTGTCACGCACGCAGTACTCGAGAAGCGACCGACGACGACGCGACGACGCGGCAGTTTGTTTCACGTTTCAAGTACACTAGTTGGTCTTTACGTAAGTTCTTCTGACCGCCCAAGTCAACTAATATCTAAGTATGTACCTATTTATGTTCTGTTGTTCTGTTTAGCGCTTAAAATACCTACCTACCTAATATATTGTACTTTCCGTGTTGAAGAAACATCCGAGCTATTATTGGGACAACATAGGATTATTTTAAGTGAGACAACGTGAATAATAAACCTGATCTGTAAGTACAAGTACAAGATACAACTGAGTATTAATACGAAGCGTAGGTACGCATAACCATCTATTTAAATTTTTGATGGTTAAGTATTAAGTAGGTAGGTACCTAATAATATTGTATTTTATTGATCACTAGCACTTCACTCTCGACTTTGTCCGCGTGAATTGGAGATTAAAAAAAATAAAATCTTTAAAAAAATTAAAGGTAGCCTATGTTACCCGCAGCATTCTATTAGTGAAAGATTTTTTTGAATTGGACCAGTATTTGTATTGTTCCAGAGGTTACCCTCCGCAAACAAACAAACAAAGTCACAAACTTTACCTCTATTAATATTGATCATTTACAAACAAACCACGAAAAAGCGTATGTGTTTACAGTATTATAGGTACTTACCTACGTGGCGCAAGCGCTTCATATTGAAGTATTTGCATTCAACGATATGAGTGACACGCAGCCGGGTTACGTCAAAGTCGTCAAGCAGGATTTTGTGAAAGCAGCGGCGCGCGCTCGTAGTACCTTAGATATAAGATTTACTTTCGATCGTCCCGGCCGTTGAAAGAGTTAGGTACGGGTACAGATGCAGAGTTATTTTGGACCGTATTGGCGCGCACCGAAGGTTGATATTGTATTGCAGTTGTGTCGAAAGTGCGTCTTCTGGTCCTGTATATTATTCTGTGGTAATAGTCTATTTGTTACTACATATTACTTTAAAACTTATATTAGTTGGTAATTTATAACGAAACAAAAATTAAACTAAAAAATATTTTGTAAGTCTACACAAGGTTCACCGATATACACTTGAGTAACATGCAGATCGGTAATGTCCGCAAATAATAAACGTTCTACTGAGCTTCGAACACTAAAACATAATTAAATCAGCTTTCATGCGTATTTCAAAATGTTGTCACACGCGACGCAATTGCTTTTGAAACCTTATCTACAATTTTTTTTTAATGTTTTTGTCTTTGTTATTGAGACTAAATAAAGAATATCTTGTTTTGAAAATGGTTTGTTTGTTGCAATGATAGACAAAGTTTTTAGAAATTATGAAATCCTCAAGCTTAAATATAATTTATTTCAGATCAAAAATTCAAGGTTTAGGATTATACGCGGCTCGTGACTTGGAGAAACACACTATGGTCATCGAGTACATCGGGGAGATCATCCGCTCCGAGCTCTCGGAGATACGGGAGAAGCAATACGAGGCAAAGGTAAACTTAAAACTACACAATTTAATTAATGCAGCCAGAAAATGTATGGCATACAAAAACTCTATTAAAATATGTAGTGTTATTTTCGCTTCATAATCATCATCTCAGCCAAAGACGTCCACTGCTGGACAAAGGCCTTCCCTAAAGATCCTCACAACGAAAGGTTTTGTGCTGCTCGTATCCAGCGGCCGTGACCTTCACCAGATCGTCGGTCCACTTTGTTGAAGGCATATTTTCGCTTGCTAAAATTAAATTGAATAAAGAGTAAAATGACCATGACGACAAACTATCAACTTTAAAATTTGTCTACATCAAATTGTGTTTTAGATTCCTGTTTATTTACACTATACAATAGTTATGGTACACGGTGGCATTTTTGTTGTTTCTACTTTTTACTGCATTGACTTCCCGTAGGACAGTCAGCAGCACAATATAGTTAGATTTTTATTATAATTGCAAAATTATAATGTCATCTTTAACTTTACACTTATCACTATAATTTATTAATCATTATATCACTATAAATTTGTCATATAGGTAATATACAACATGTTATTTGGTTGTATAGTTTAAGAATACGAAATAAAATGTATAGAGAGATCATTTGTAGGTGTTTCAGCATAAGACCATGTATTTCAATTATTTCACATTCAACTGTCTAACTATCACGGTTCGTGAGATAGAGCCTGGTGATGGTGACAGACGGACAAACAGACAGACAGACGCACGGATAGACGGACGGCGGAGTCTTAGTAATAGGGTCCCGTTTTACCCTTTGGGTACGGAAACCTAAAAAGAAGTATAAATTGAGCGTTTCCTCTATGTGCGCAGAACCGCGGCATCTACATGTTCCGGCTGGACGAGCGGCGCGTGGTGGACGCCACGCTGAGCGGCGGGCTGGCGCGCTACATCAACCACTCGTGCCAGCCCAACTGCGTGGCCGAGACCGTGGAGGTGGACCGCCACCTGCGCATCATCATCTTCGCCAAGCGGCGCATCGCGCGCGGCGAGGAGGTACATAGTCAAAGTCAATTTTTTTTATTCAAACAAACTTTAGAAAAGCGCTTTTGAATCGTCTGAATTATTTTTTACCTACTACCCGTTTAGGACGTCTATTTTTTGCTGTGGAGAAGAATGGGCGCAAGAAACTCCACAGCTTTAATATAAGTAACGACATTTACAAAATTTTATGCCGTTACCAAGTTATACAAGCTGCATTAAATATTTATAAAATACAGTGAAAAAATTAAATGCCTACCCGACCCAGCCAGGAATCGAACCTGGGTGTTCCGCAATCCGGGCGGCTACACTGACCATAATGCTACCGGGAAGGCTAAGCACTGATTTTTTACACTGCTTTATATTTTTGAGTGCTTTTAGCGATAGCCATCGGTTGCAATAACCGTTGAATAGATGGCTCTGTGCCGCTAAAAGCACTCAAAAATTAAAAATTCAGTGTTCACGTCAGCCTTCCCAGTAGCATAATGGTCAGTGCAGCCGCCCGGATTGCGGAAGACCCAGGTTCGATTCCTTTCTAGGTCAGGTAGGCATTTAATATTTCCACTGTATTTTATAAATATTTAATTCAGCTTCAGTGCAGCAATTAGCACTATAGCGTTGTGTTATCAAATTTATGGTATTTCATCTATACAGATGAATCTGCATAGCCATATCGGTTGCAATAACCGTTGGATAGATGGCACTGTGCCGCCTAAAAGCATTCAAAAATTAAAAAGCAGTGTAAAAATTCAGTGCTTACGTCAGCCTTCTCGGTAGCATAATGGTCAGTACAGCCGCCCGTCCGGATTGCGGAAGCCCCAGGTTTTTTGATACCTGGCTGGGTCGGGTAGGCATTTTATTTTTTCACTGTATTTTATTAATTTTTATATTTAATGGTGGTTTTAAATTTATTAATATCAAGTTTTTGAATATGACTTGGAACTTTCGTACTCACGCACACTCACACTCAGGACCGGATAAACGAGATCCAAACTAATGTTTCTTAACAAACCCAATTGTCGCGGTGGAATAAACTTCCCGAAGCACTCATAAGCGATAGGCCTATTTTAGTTTAGTTACCAAGCAACCGCTGTTACTTTCCGATAATTAACAGAAATAACTAAGCAACAAAGCTCTAGTACGCCTATCTCTTGCTGAGGATAGGTTATTAATTTCGGCTGTAAGACTATAATAATATGACTCATGAATTTGAAATGATGATATAGGTAATTTCATGTCTTTATCTTGAATTTGCTTGTCAAATACACGATTGTATAATTTTGACTTGATCATAATTATTTTCGAAAACACCACAAAAAAACACTATTGTTCAAATTACAACAGAATTACTAACATCAATATTCGTAATTTAGTAGCTGCATATTATTATTTTAATAAATAAAACCATTAACTTTTTAGATTTTTAAATTTGCGGTCTCAACTGTCGCATGCGCTACGTATTTTCAACCTTATGACAGCGCCAGTAAGGATCAGCCTTTTTGAATGTTCACAAAGCGAGGTGTCGTCGTCTTAAATATGAGCTGGTGATCGTCTGCTTCAAAACCTCCCACTGCTGGGCCTTGAGTACAGTTGTCGTTTCAGAGTTAGACAGTTAGCCGTGTTTTAGTTTAAAAAATAATTGAGTTGTTTCCGTTTCCCAGCTGGCTTACGACTACAAATTCGACATAGAAGACGACGCCCACAAAATAATGTGCATGTGCGGGGCGCCCAACTGCCGCAAGTGGATGAACTAGACGGTGGCTATGAAACCTAGTTTATGTACCAAAGTGATTAACTCCTAACGTAAGTGGACGAACTATAGCTGACGTGTGATTACCTATCAATAAGACAATATAGAGAGTTTTACTGATACTTTCCGATTTACTGTATCTTTTCTATTACTATTTAGTGAATATATTAAGAGTATTTTAACACATTTGTAAATAATATTGAAATATATAAATCATTGTTGTTACTGATTATTATTAATGTTTTAGATGTGACAGTTTTTCGAGTATACTATTAAGTGTAAGTTTTTAATTTAATCTTTTGATGTTCTAACGAGCTGCTGTTTTTCCTTGACATTTTTATGATTGATGTAATATATTTTTTTCTTTCGATAATTTCTATATTTCTTAATGATCGTTACTTCTTACTGTGTATGAAAACGGTATACGTTCGTATATTAATGAAAATCTCAACAGTGATGAAATCTTAGGATAAGTTACCAAATAGACGAGTTTGCATTTAGTACGTGTAGATGTGTAGCGATGAACATAATTAACATGATGCCACGTTGTGCCTGACCCGTTTTGTACGTGAGTAGGTTACTGTACTGTAGGTTAGCTCTACGGAACACCACAGCGCGCCTTCAGTCGACCACGACGATACATTCTTAGTGATTAGCGTAAGGTAGGCACTGGAGCGATTCCACCCTGGACTATGGTGCGCTCCAAAAAGCGGGCGTCCTTGTGGATTTTACAAGAAGCTCCTTATTCAAGTGTCATAGTGGAGTCGTACGTGGAGTTTAGTTAGATTAACTTATTGTAGAAGTAAATAGTCCCAAATGTGATATTACCTCACATAACGTCGCGTGTAACTTTTAGCGTGGCCATTATGATAGCCAGTCATTAGGAGCCACGTAATAATGCTTGTATTGTATAGTGGTGAAAAGATCGGCTGTTATTAAAGGAATTTATTATAATGTAAAAGTATGCGAGACCACAAGTAGGAAGCCTGTAATATCTGGAAATATGGAAATGTATTAGGTGTTATTGAAATGTGGGTAGTTTGATAGCACAAGGAATTTGTTGTTATTTTTAATACAGGTTGCCATCTACCAATGTTATGAATTCATGCAATATTATATTTAATTTTAAGTGTTGATGTGCAATATCATATCGTGCAGATTGTAAATATGTAACGACCATTGGCAGACGTAAAGATTTGTAAGAGATCATTAGTTTTATGAAGTTATATCATTTTGCTTTCCTATCAATTTATTTATTTAAAGCATTCCCATAATTTTGCGCTCAAATTGACTCAATATGATTTTTCACAAAATAAATTTTGACATGGTGTTTGTAAAATTATTACTTTAGAATTTTTCTATACATTAGTTTTTATTGCATTATTTTCCTATAATTAAAATTTAATTAGTAAAAAATATATGCAGTTTTACTTAATTATAGAGCCTAACCCTAAGGGTAAGGCCACACAGCAGGTGCTTCGCTCGGAGCTACGCTAGGTGTTAGGGTAGGCGCCTAGATATATACTGGTCACACAGAACGCTGCGTGCTTCGAGACAAAAAATCATTTTGATTCTGCTTGTGGAGAAGTGTACACGATGGCATTTTCAAAGATAACAAAGAAACTTCTTCTTTCGGAGAATTCAATGTTGGATACACGATATAAACATTTTGAGAAGTACGGAAGGAGAATTTAATATATTATATAAAAAGTTGCGTAAATATGATTTCTTATACGTAAATAAGCAATGAAGCAAGAAACGTTATGTTTTATGGTACAATTTAGTTTCGTATATCAAATTATTGTAAGAATCCATTAATTGTTGTACATTTCCAACACTGTATGGAAGGCAAATTAACCAACCCGTTCGTTCGCTACGATCAGCCGATCGATCAGAGACTATCTAGGCGACCAGCGTGGCGCTTGGTGGGGCCACTCAGAATCAAATGTATGTGTTTGTTCACTAAGATAGTTATCTTAGCGAATATCTTACCGAATGTCTTACCTCTAGGCGCCTAGCGAAGCTCTTTGCTGTGTGGCCGCGGCCTAATGCTTTTGATAAAAAGAAATCAAGATACTTCATTAGCAAATTGTTTCCTATTGGACTTAAGTTATGGTCATTTATATGAAACGCATTTATATTTCATATAAATTTTATTACAAATATTGTTTTTATTTACTTAAACTGCAATTAATATACCAAAATAACATTGTCTAAGTAAAGCTGGGAGCCAGCAGACATTGTTCGCAACAAATATGAGAACGGCTTGTCTGAACTGCAGTGTCAGCATCACATGTTTACATTGTTAGGGTAGGACATAACATGTATTGTGCCAGTTGCTGTCTTTGTAATATCGCAACACTACGTCAGCTAGGTATATAAACTTATATTTGTCTAGGGACCCGATGCAATAGGTAATGCATTAGGATATCCGTTTTTAAACATTGACCAGTAATTGTACAAGTAAGGTTTTACAAATGATCCATTTTTTAAATCAAATATCTGGAATCCATATAAATAAATAAGCACAATGTCACAATACAATTATTACAGTAATTTTATACATATGCATAACATTTATGTGAACACAAAGACTAGCCGTCTCAATTTATTAAGTTCTATTCAAACAATCCGCATAAATTCATTGTGATCATTGGAATAATTACAAAAATAAATACTCGTTTTTAGAAATTTACAACACAATGAGCACTATTTGATAAATACAAAGTAGAGTGATTATTCACTCTTTTAAAGTTGGAATGAGCACAATAAAATGATTTTTAAAACTGTATCATAGTGATTTTTTAGTATATGAGAAGCAGAAGAAATATCACTGCCCTGGAGGCTATTTTTACCTTCATCGCTATACATAATTATGGAAAATGTGGCTCCTTGCAGACCAAAAAAACTAATAATATCAAAATAATAATGCTTTGCATCATTAAAAATGAAACACTATTGAAAATACTAGTTTATTTTACATATTATTTAGTCTTATGTTTCGAACTGTATTCTTTATTGCCGTATTAATGTGTGTAATAAAAACTCCCAAATAAAGAAAATAAAAAACAGCTAGTCAATTTATTTTAAACGCGTGCATTCCACTCTGACCCAGACTCTGCAATGGGTTCAAAACGTCATCCTAAAATAATTTGTAAAATAAACGCGAGCTAATCCGAACAAAGTGTTTCATTCCAATAAGTAGTGTTTGTGTAAACTTTAGAAAACAATATGCTTCGCACCATTACCTTATTCTTATAAACACAAATTTATACGGTTTTACAAACCCAAAGAACCAACTTGAAAATGTACCCAAAACGTCTTTAGCCTTACGTAAAAAACAAAATGGTTTAATGGTATTTAACAGCCAAACAAGTCACTGGACGTAATAGCTATTTTGTAGCTGAGATATTTTGTAACCGCGTTCAATATCTCGCTAACTAGTAATGTTAGACTCTTAAACTAGCCGTTTGGTGAAAATCTAAAAGATTTTTGTACTTTATCATTGATATATTATATAAGTACGACACATGGTATCTTGTCGGATTGTACAGATCGATACTAGGGAACGTGAGCAACCACCATTGTTGCAAAAACTTAAGCTTTACATTGCTGAAGACAATCCTCAATGTCCACTTTCCTAAATACAAATTACTACTACAAAGTTACACCCAATGGTTTCCTTCACAAACAATAATTATTTATTTTCACTAAATACAAAATAATTGTGATCTGATTCAGCTCGCTGATGTGTTTTCAGTCATCGAAGTATTCGAAAACAACTGTTCTTATCGTCAGAGTAACATTTATGGACATAAAATAGTAGGAAGATCTGAGAAGTATGAGCATATTAATTGCACATTACTAGTGAGCGAGTTCAGGCTGCTAAGAATGCATTTTCAACACATATCTATTAACGTAGCTGCATAACGACATTGAAGTTGTATAAACAATACATAAAAATAGCGGCGTATAGTTTGCTTATACTACCAAAGTAAGTATGTTATTCGATTTCATAAGAAATATAATAAGCCAGAAAGACTGGTTTTTAAAATAAAGACTATAGTAAGGTGAACGAAGACGCAGCTACGTTAGTACATAATATGAAAGCGGAGGAAGGCTGGCTCGTCGCGGCGCTCAGTCGATATACTGCGCGAGCCAGCGGAAGCCCTCGCCGTAGCCCTGCCGCTTCAGCACCGAGCACATGAACAGCTCCAGCGGCCTGCCGGGCAGCTCCGACCGCGACACCTTGCCCTGAACAATACACGTTTCATTATTAATACAACTCGCCCTCGTGATAAGTTTCAACAAACGTTGGCCTACTCATAACAAGTATTCAATATAATTTTATGTAACATTGATGCTATGATAATTACGAAGCGTAATAATGGAGTTAAATGGAAAAATACCTTATCTATGATCAGGGGTAAAATTATAGAACATGCCGTTTTAAAATTAAATGTTTAGTTGCATTCGTTCATTCATTTTCTTTAAGGAAACCACAAGACAGAAAAGAATAATACAAACTACAATCAGGCCTTCCCAAATAAAAAATAGCACAAAGGAAAATTAAAATAAATACTTAAATAAAATAAAATATAAAGCCATACCTACTATTTAAAAAAAGATAAAGTGTTTGCAGGTGCACTGCCAACCTGACCCGGCATGTCATGGGGTGCGGGTTCGAATCCCGCTCGTGGATTTTTTGAACACTGTCTTTTTTCAAATTGTAATTTGTTCGCAAGAATATTTGCGTAAAATTATATCTAAAATAACCATACCTACTACTTTTAAAATGACAATATAAAACTAATGACCTTTCCAGTAGTCTGTTGGTACAAGTTGAAGAACTGGCGTAGCTCGTCCTCACTCGCCGCGCCCGGCTTGTCGATCTTGTTGCCCAGTATGAGGACGGGGCAGTTGCTGAGCGTCTCGTCGGTGAGCAGCGAGTCTAGCTCCGCCTTGGACTCGGGCAGGCGCGCGCGGTCGCACGCGTCCACCAGGAATACGATCGCGTCCACCGCGGGGAAGTAGTCGCGCCACACGCGCCGCGCTTGCTGATGCCCGCCCAGGTCGAACGTCGTGAACCGCATGCTGCCTATCGATAGCTCCTCCGATGCTGCACACATTTAATAAGAAAATATTAACACACATTACTAATAGAAATACAAAAAAAAATATGAAGAGCAGAGCTTGAAGGCTGATAGTAAGTCTGTAAACACACTTAGTCTATATCACTCAACTTAAACGTGTATGATCAACCTATATGTGGAGATTTGTAAATGGCATTTGTTAACTCAAATTGTTTAGGTATAGTTGATATTTGACTGTAAATCTTCTAACAAGCAAATAAATTAATAAACAACTTTCACATAGGCCGGTTATCAGATAGATCAGGGGTAACCAATTAGTTTCGCTCGTGGTCCGTTTTAAGAAATGAAATGACCATCGCGGTCCGCACAATATTTTAAAAAATATTTATTATACAAATGTAATTACGGAAATAACAAAGGTATTTTTTACATATCAACTATGATAAGGGCTGCGGTCCACCATTTGGCGACCCCTAAGATAGATGATTAAAATTTATTCTCTCCAGTTCCTTCGTGCTTCCCAAGGCATGTAAAGTAAAGTTGGTCCCAGCTGCATTAGAAGTAGTTTACAACCACCAATCCACACGGCCTGCATGGTGGTTTATGGATGGAAGGAGGATGGGAAGGCACGCACACAATACAATATAGGAGTAGTTTAGTAGAAGTTTATTTTAAATATGATACCAAACAACAATAAAAGTAAAATGAAAAATACATGAATTGTGTATGTGTGTGTGTGCGCTGATGCAATGCTGGTATTCTTGTGTATGAGTGATGTATTGGGTGTGTGTAAAGGCTCACACAATACAATTTAAGAGTTGTTTAGTAGAAATTTATTTTAAACATGATACCAAACAACAATAAAAGTAAAATGATAAATACATGAATTGTGTGTGTGACTGATGTATTGGGTGTGTGTATGATGCAACAAATTTCTTTGTTAAGTTAATTCGGTTTTGAAGCTCTTGAATTTGAAGCTTTTATAGAAAAGTACTTGTCTTTCACTGTATTGTATGAAGTTTAAAAGATCAATTTACGATTTACTTAATATATAAATCTGAAAGGGTTTTCTTTATGTAATTATGACTGAGCCAGATTAAGATATCATTATTTTGCAAAGAAATCTTTCAAAAACAAAAATATAGGTTGTCTAAACTTTATCAACATGAAGTAAATATTACTAATCTAAATGTTAAACAAGGAAGTCTTTACACTGTCTGTATTGATCATGGTTAATTAATGATTCTCCATTTGCATAATCAAAGTGGCTATGCAAAACATGATATATAACAGCTAAAAGTATTTTAACCTTTAAATAAAGTTAAAAAAATGTAAATCAAATTGGATTTATTAATATAAAGATTTTGATTAGCGAGGTACTAGTAGTACATCATAGATGTACATACTCAAGTTTTCAATATTCATTGTTACTGTTTATAAAGTTACATTATGTAAAGCCACAAATTGGCTAAGTCCAATGCAGAGTAACTTTGGCCCATATAACATTTATTCCAAAACAGTTCAATGTGGGCAAAAGTGTGTTGCTTGATCTAATCATGACTTAATTTAATAACTATTTCCTACTTTCCATCTATTACTTAACATTTAATGATGGGCAAAATTATGTAGGAATTATTGATGGACAAACATATGCTGGATGACATCTGAGCAACAACATGAGTCATCGTAACCATTTCTTGTGCCAGGTATACAGAGGTGATGTGGAGTATGACTCACTGGGATGCAACGTTGGCACATGCTGTGCTAATCTGTCGTCTTTTAGCATGTGAAGGAGTGTGGTCTTTCCAGCATTATCCAGGCCCAGAAACAGGAGTTTACCAGATTTCTTCCACAGACCTGTTGTACAGAAAATATATTATATTAATCCATTGTCTGCTGTGAATACAGACGCAATAAAATTTTAATTGTTTAGGGTACTGATCAGTGTTCACCGCATATGAGGGGTTAACAAAAAAAAATAATATGATATAATCTGTTAATAAATAAACAGATTGAAAAAATCATAATTCTTATAACAATATATCTGGATAATCGGGATAATCTGAATACCTATAATACTTTGAAAGTTTATTTATAATAATACACATCATAATTCATGTATAACCAAGATTGGTGGTAAACTTCATATGGATTCAGTGGTAATTGTAATTGATTGCTAATCAAGACATTAATTTCATACAAATACTCAGACAAGGTGGTTAAAAGCGATAACCAAACAGACTTTTGTAATTTTATGTGATGTACATAGCAATCATAATTGCAACTTTATTACTTTGTATATCATACAGTTGTTAATGCAATAATAAATCATTGGAAAAATTAATTAAATAGTGGTTTTTCTAGGTATTAATCATTGATCTTGCTTCATAAATAAGTAATTAAGAACTATAATGTAAAGTCACAACAAATTACTTTCTACTGAATACTTTCTTACCCAAGAATCCAAGAACGCCAGTAAACCAGTCCAAGATAAACATATTGAATCTGTAATATACAAAATAGTAAATATAAATTACTTTTCACTCATCTCTTGCACTCTTCACAAAGAATCCACTGATTTGTAATGACTTGCGAAACTCAATGTTATCAATTGCGTAGCATTATCTGGGACGACACATAGAAGGGTCAGCTCAAAACGTAGCACCTAATCATATAGACTTGCTATAATGTCCCAAAAACGTAGTAAGAATGCGATATTGAATTGAGTAATAGGAATGACAAAACGTCATTAGTATACTTGAAACTTCGGACGGTAATTACAACAAATTAGAAGTGTAATACTCACTTATTAAAATTGAACTAGATTAACTAATACTAGGGGAACTTTATCACAATATTTCGCACTTATTTTCAATATGTTACGTCGCTAAAACCGACGATTTTTCTTCGCGATATAAAATGCGATGGAAATATGAATCTGTTGGCAATGACGTACGCGACTTCCGGAAGTTGCCACAATCGTACAGATGCATTCAGGATCTTATCATTAATCATTTACTGGTGTGTGAGGTCTGAGGTGTTTATAGTGGCAACTGGTAAAGGCTATATTAGGGCAGCGCACGACCGGCAGGCTTATTACCGAAAAATGTAACCAGTTGTGAGCAGAGCAGTCGCACTGATATGATATGTAAATTAGACCATGTGTACGACAGTACGTCACCATAATGGACACGATAAATTGGTATTACAGACATGTATGTAAACTATTACATACATTTTAACCGCAAATGCACTAAGCGAGCGATATTTGAGCAATTTGCGTCCAATTTATCAACCGTAACTAGAGCAGTCGCGTTGCAATCAACAACTGGTTGCTTTTTTCTCCCCACGAAGGAGTGGGAAACCCTTCCTCACCCAGCCACTTTATTAAAATATAATTATCTTGACCGGTTGATGTGGAAAAAGCTGTAAAGACATTTGTATAACAGCAGTGGACACTTTTCGACTGAATAATTAATAAAGTGTTTTGTCTGTTGTCAGTTCGAAGTATGTATGTTTAGCGGTAGTAGTTTCGCTATGCTATAGTGTTGGTTTGTCGATGTCGCTTGGCGATACTAGCGTTTTTGGCGTTGGTGCGGAGAGAAGTGAAACACAGGATTGTCAGTTGTAGAATGCCTCTTTTATTAGGGTTACTCGTCCTTTAAAAAACATTGTTGCACGTAAAGAGAAAGCGCTGCAGGCGCGCGGCGTGAGAACATCTGGTGCTAGCTAAGACAAGGCGCTGCGCGCGGCGTGGGTATTCACAACGGTTAATTATTATTGTGTGCGTGCGGCTGCGCGCGGCGCGGGAAACATCTGGTGCTAAGCTGAGACAAAGCGCTGCGCGCGGCGTGGTATTTTGCAACGATCAAATTATTATTGTGTATGTGCGGCTACATATGTATGTTGTGTGTGTGTGTGTGATATATAGATAGACAGGTCTAGTGGCTAAGCCCACCGGTTTAGACCCAGAGGTCCCGGGTTTGATTCCCAGCAGGGGGTACACGTTGGGTACTCGGTTGGTAGTAGGGCATGTTTGTCCGCCTGACTAGCTACCACCATATTATGTAAATATGTCGCCATAACATCGATGTTTGTAGCATTGTTGTGTTCCGGCAGCTAGAGATAAGATAGCTAGCGCCTCACTATTTGAGGATTTTCCTTCTGCTGACGAGTCGCCCAGCTGGTTACCGAGTGGAAGTTCGAGCTCCTTTAGGATCTTCGGACCACTGCTTGGTATCCAGCAAAGCGCCTCTGGCCCCGCTACCGCCTTCAGCGGTATCGAAACGCCAAATTTGGCACTACTCGTCGGCAGATTGGGATGGTATGCGGGACTATTTCGCATCCGTTCCTTGGGGGCAGCGCTGCTTCAGTGGGAAGGACCCGACAGCCAGTGCGATTGCAGTTGCTGATGAGATAGTGTTAGGTATGGAATACTATATTCCGCACTCCTATCTCGTCAGCAAAGGCCGGCGCAACCGATGGTTCAACCGTGAGTGTGCCAAAGCTGTCGATAACAGGCAGGCGGCATACCGCGCTTGGATCAAAGGTAAAGCTCTTGGGGATCCCGAAACTCGCTCGCTGAAAGCAGCCTATAATAATGCCACCAAGTCTTGCAAAAGAGCCTACATTAGAGCGGATGCCCAGCGCGTTGCACGGATCGGCCAAGAACTTCTGACGCATCCTACGGGCAGCCGTAGCTACTGGCGTCTGGCCAAAGCCGTGCAATCCAATTTCTGCCAACCCTCGCTGCCACCACTGAGATGTCCTGACGGGACTTTAGCTCACAAGCCGCAAGAGAAGGTCGATCTCCTGGTTTGGCCTCTTTGCAGCTAACTCCCGAATCGATGACTGCAATGCACAGCCACCTTCAATTCCTCACTGTGGCCACACAATGCCTGATTTTAAAATCAGGCAGTGTGATATCCGTGCGGAGCTGCAGTCAATCGATGTCCGGAAAGCTAATGGCCCTGATGGCATTCCAGCAATAGTCCTGAAAATGTGTGCAGCGGAGTTGTCCCCCGTGTTAACGCGCCTTTACCGTCTCTCGCTCTCTTCTGGTTGTGTGCCGGAATCTTGGAGAGAAGCTAATGTGCAACCGGTCCCGAAAAAAGGAGATCGGTCAGACCCATCTAATTACCGCCCCATAGCCGTTACTTCAGTTTTGTGCAAAATCATGGAACGTATTTTAAACAAACAACTAGTCCACTACCTGGAAGAACACTCCATAATTCATGATCGCCAATATGGGTTTCGGCCGAAACGATCAACGGGTGATCTTCTAGCGTACGTTGCACATCTCTGGGGTGAGGCTATTGACAAGCGTGGTGAGTCGATGGCTGTTAGCCTTGACATAGCCAAGGCTTTTGATCGGGTCTGGCACAAAGCTCTTTTCTCCAAGCTCCCGGCATACGGTCTGCCTGCTCAGTTCTGCAACTGGGTCGCTGGCTTCCTACATGAGCGGAGAATCCGTGTCCTGTCTGATGGATGCGCTTCGCGGTTCATGTCAGTGAACGCTGGTGTCCCTCAAGGTTCCGTTCTGTCCCCCACGCTGTTCCTTCTGCATATCAATGATATGCTTCCACTTGGAAATATTCATTGCTATGCAGATGATAGCACAGTGCATGGGGGATATAACGGTCACCCAGCGGCCGGGCGGGTCGAAACCGAAGTTAACCGGGTGAATCTTGTCATTGAGCTCAATCGGGTATTGGACCTCATATCTAAATGGGGCTCCAATAATCTTGTTGAGTTCAATGCCAAGAAAACACAGGTGTGTGCGTTCACGGCAAAAAAGTCACCATTCCTTCCCCTTCCAACTCTTCAGGGTACATCTCTAAGCCTGCAGAGCAGTATCAACATGCTCGGTATGACGATTCGCTGCGATCTAAACCAAAGAGACTACATCGAAGCCGTGATCAAAACAGCCTCACGAAAACTCGGTATTCTGAACAGGGTGCGGCGATTCTTTACGCCTGACCAGTTGTGCCTTTTGTACAAGACACAGGTACGGTCTTGCGTGGAGTATTGCTCGCACATCTGGGACGGTTCCGCAAAGTACCTTCTCGATGCTTTAGACAGATTGCAGCGTCGCGCTGTACGCATTATCGGCAACGCAGAAGTCACAAATACTCTCGAAACTCTGCAATTGCGTAGAGATATTGCGTCACTCAGCGTGTTTTACCGTTTATACCATGGCGAGTGCTCTGGAGAACTCTTTGACCTCATCCCTCCTTCTCCCTTCCTCCATAGGAGTACGCGTGCTGCTCTCCGGAGTCACCGCTTCACTGTCTCAAATATTCCATCACGCACTAAGAAATTTGGTGACTCATTTTTTTGTCGCACTTCCAAAACATGGAATAGTTTGCCTGCACACGTTTTCCCTCCTTCCTATGATATGGGGTCCTTCAAACGAGGCGTGAAGAGGCACCTTGTGGGCCGGCAGAGTGAGGGTAACTGATGCTGCGTTATTTTCACGCTGCACCAGTTGTCATCGCATCTGGATTCCATATTCACTTAACATCAGGTGAAATGGAGTCATTTGCCGTGCTATGTATAAAAAAAAAAAAAAAAATTCCGGATGACCGGTGAAGTGCGCTTCCATTAATTGGCCTTTTCATCACATAACATCAAGTGAGATTAAGGGTATGTTCCGATATACACTGCGAGCACTGTAAGGTGTGACATCAATTTAGTATAACAATTTAGTATGCGAAGCCGTTTCTTTATAGTTAGCTATACTGGTTACTGTTTAAAACGGGATGCAGTCCAGTATACTGTCAATCAATAGTGCAAGTTTTTTAAATTTCTGGACGCTGTTGATCACGTGATCAAAGCACTGAAAGCACTTTTTTTTGAATATTTACAATTTAGTATACAGACACCCCCCAAAAAACCCGTTTATTTTTACATTTTTCAAAATTCCAAAAAAAGTTTCTAGCGGTTATTCAAAATATGTGTTTCGATAAATTCCTCAACTCTTGGTACTATTTCCATCTCGATTCTCCCAAAATCCTCGGAGTTATAGCCAAAAATACGTCTCAGGCGATTTGCATCTAATAACCATTTTCAATGGTAATAAGTATTTGGGTGGATTCGCGTTTTGGATTTTTTCTGATTTATTTTGAAGCCTTTTTGTAAATTAATCTGAAATGCGTGCAAAGTTTCAAAAATCGAAAGAAGTACTTTTAAGTAAGATCTGCTTAACAAAGGCACTCTTTTTTAATCAAGAATTTAGATAATATTTGATCTCAAAAAATAATAAGAGAAATGGTAATGACGTTAGGCTAATGGCAATGATTTTTTGAGGATGGTAATGATTAGGAATGCTTGGTAATGACGAGCTTTTACGGCAAAAATAATAATTAAATACCTGATACCTATTTTAGAAGACATACCTATGTATTTTTTTCATATATAAGTACATAGTTGCTAACTTGTAAATAAAACACTTACTTATAAATTTGTAAAGTTTAATAACACAAAAATTAAAATTCAACAAATCTCGTAACAAACACAATCTCGGTCTTTAATTTAACTATGCTATCATGGCTCAATCCAACTCGCCGAAATTAATCTACTCTTATGGCACGTATTAAGTTGTTAAGTAGGTAACTAAATTTTAACTTAACTTTAAGTGATTAATTGCATGTAAACACAGAAATTAGTAGCAAGTTGCAAGTTAAAATTTAGCTAACAACTAAACAAGATATTTAGAATTTTGTCTATTTTTCGGTTAAGTTGGTGGGCGGGGCTTGTCACTTGACACGTTTGGACTGGCACAATATTAGTTAAATGCAGAAGTGTAGTGAGCGACGCGCTCGGGTTCAATTTTATTGTTCGTATTAAATTATTGATTATTGTATTAAACATATTTACTCGATTTAGAAACTCTACAAAAATGAGATAGACTGCGAAAACTATTGCCAGTATTGAGAAAATATATTGTAATATGTAATTTTAATATTGCATCTAATGCACATCGCATTACAGTATCTTTTTTCTGTATTTCGTTTTCCACTTTAGATAACAAGTAAATAAAAGAGTCTTCTGCCATGCGTGACGCATTAATATATACTTGTTATTAAATCTTCATGCGCTAGCTCCTCGAACAAAGTGGCACTTGATCCTTGGCCATACTGGTCTCTTCTAGTTATTCAATTTCTCACCCAGTGTTTTGGGTATGGTTATTTCCCTAATTATTTCATCTTTGACTTCATAACAAATTTAGCACAGAATTTACGACTTCATTACGTGGTTGATCGTCCATCTTGAGTGAACTAAGCAAACTAATTACTTAAATACGTATGGACATATACTTAAATATAAGCCACATAAAATTAAGTTTAAATTTAGTTACCTACTTAACAACTTAAAACGTGTAAATCAGCCATTACTCTGTAAGCCCTATTCAATGTCGACAACTACGTCTTCAACATCTGATCTAAATATTTTTACAAATATTGAGAGATCAGTTAAGAATTAGGCAAGCTATATTTATGATTACATATACATATAATTTTACGCAAATAGTGTGGTAGTGCACCTGACCCGGCATGTAATGGGGTGCGAATTCCCATCGTGGAAATTTTTTCAGCACTGTCTTTTTTCACATATCTAATAGTTTCAATAGTAAGTAGGTGGAGCTCGATGGCGCAGTGGTTAACGCGCTCGGTCTGCGAGTGCTGAGGTTAAGCAACATTCGCAAAGGCCGGTCATCGGATGGGTGACCAAAAATTATTATCTCGAGCTCCTCCGTGCTTCGTAAGGCACGTTAAGCCGTTGGTCCCGGCTGCATTAGCAGTCGTTAACAACCACCAATCCGCACTGGGCCCGCGTGGTGGTTTATGGCCCGTTCTCCCTATCCATCCATAATGAAGGCTCGTGCCCCAGCAGTGGGGACGTAAATGAGCTGATGATGAATAGTTTCAATATGTAGTACTATGTAATATTGAAGTTTCATTTTTGAAAACGGCAACTTTCTGAAATAAAATATTATTTTGTATGATGTATTTTTAAAGTTAAAATATGTTTAGAGTATGTATGCATAAACGCACGACCATTATTCCCCAAAAGGTGGTTAGAGATCATCATATCCTATCCAAGCCATGGTTTGGATCAATGTCCACTTTTAGCAAATAGAGCGACCTTGTTGTTAATTATGCAAAGGAAGTGTCAGGATGCTGGCCAATCGCCTTTTTTGATGCACTGGCGCATAATCTCGATTCACCACTTACGAATGCTGATAAGAAAAGCTGGCTATTATAATACTATAATCCAGACAAGCACGGATAATTGTGAATTTGTAGCGCTACTATTTTGTGACCGCCTTTTTGAGAATTTGTCCTGGGAGTCACAATAAGTTGTAATGCTAACAATTATACTTAATTTATAATTACCTAGAAAACGTATTTACCGGTAATGATGGAAATACGTGACAACCATTTCCTAGACATATGATTTGTAACAAAAAAAGTATTTAAAGAGCACTCACCGTGACGTGCGCTGTGGTACATTTCGTGCAAGCGACTGAGGAGAGTGGTGTGCACGGGGACAGTAAGATACATCACGTAGATCTTTCAAGAAAGTAAATTTGACGTTAGCGCGATGGTAATGACGAATTTCTGTTACAAATTTTTAAAATTTCGTTTTGACTATTATGCTGTTCTGAATTATAAACGCTATTTATTATGTTGTTTACGGTAAAATACAGATTACTAAACGGTTGAAAAAATCGGGTTTGGCGATCATAATTATTGAAATATATATTTTGAAAGTTTTGTGCACATATATTTTCTTTAGATGGTAATGATGTTTTACTCAGTTTTAATTAAATTAGAAAATGAGTTTTTAGAACACAAGGTTCGTAACTGTGTCACCTTACGTTAAATTATGTTTAAAACCTCGCTTAAACAAAAAAAGTAACTGAAAAATGAGATAGAATTTCTAATCAACTAGAAATAGTTTTTTTCCATGTTTCGCGAAATGACCCATTTGCGATGCGATGCGATTTAGTAGGCAAATAATTAATTGTAGTAGGTACTAGTTAGCAATCATGTGTGCTTCTAATAGGTAGTAGTAGTAAGTATGTTATGTACTCTTACAATAACAGTAATAATAATAATCAACCTGGGAACGATTATTTGAATACAATCTGACGCTTATAGACACATACTAGGTATATTTTTAATGATTGTCGTTGTACTCATATGTCGATCTTTACCTTCAAATATCTCGGTAACGTAACACTTTAGGGTAACATGTTAACTAAAATTTTTTGTTCCTCTATGTGTCCTATACCCATACATACCACTTTCATCGTGCGCCGCGATTTAAAAAAAAAATTAAAATGGCGGCGGCGCGTCGACATGCCAGATTGTTTTAATGCCCTTTGACTTTCATCTTTAATGCTTCAGTAATACGTGCACATAGTCTTGTTTTTGTAATTCATGTTTGTTGTAACGTCCATAAATATAGCCCAAATAGTCTAGTTATTGTTAGTGCTAACTTAAAATAATTATAACTCTTTGTTTAAGAAATAAAGACCATTTTTACTGTGTACGATGGCATGATGGTCAATCGTATTCGTGACGAACTCGAAAATGGTTTAAGTTAAAGCAACGGATTTTACATACAACGATAGTTCTTTAGTTTTCCCACGCCATGCAAAAAATTATAACGATTGCACTTCTGAACATGTCTGTACTTCTCTTTAAATACTCACTTATCACACTCATGTGTACGCTAGCTTGACTGTCATCCAGCGTATACAGTAAAAAAGGTCTTTATTTATTAAACTAAATAAGTACTAGATACCTATTCATATTTTGTTTGCTCTTATTACGCTCTGTTTGCTCTTTATTAATGGGCGTAACAATAAACGCTGTTAGGACCATGTGTACGCTACCATTGTTCCATTAGTGGAGCCTTGGTGGAGCATTCTTCGGTGATAATTGGTTAATTTATGATGTGACAGCTATTGATGGCAACACTGACATCCGGCACTTCTTTCCAGTTTTTGACATCTTTCAAAAACAAAAGGTATTTTGTGTTAAATCTAAAAAGTGGAATTATTTGTGTATGAATCGCTAAAATATATCATTAAAATCACAGATGCACGTTTAATTTACGTTCTTTTAAAATCAACAATCATCAAATATTAGGATTACTTAGATTTTTATAGGTTACATTAGTGCTCAAGTGTTGTGTTTTCCAGGCTGAACCATGGCTCCAAGAAAAAACAAAGTTGCGAAAGAGGAGGTCCAAGTGACTCTTGGTCCTCAACATTTAGTCGGTGAGACGGTGTTTGGAGTCGCTCACATCTTCGCTTCGTTCAACGATACATTCGTGCATGTCACCGACTTGTCAGGTCGGGAGACCATCGCCAGAGTTACTGGTGGCATGAAAGTGAAGGCTGATCGTGATGAAGCTTCTCCCTATGCCGCTATGTTAGCCGCTCAGGTACCTAGCTCTTCATAAACATTGATAAAACTAAGATTTTGTGAGGTTTTGTAGTAAATTCTTACTTTTGCCCTAATCGTGGTATTTTTTATTAACACAACAAGTAGCAGTTACTTGTTCTTAACTTTTAGGATATAGTCTATTTTTACAATAAAAAATTGTTTCAACTAATTTTATCAAATACCTGCTTTTGTTAGTCTTACAGTTACTCCTCCTTACACCCCTCGTGTGATGAGATGAGGGATCACAGGATTTTCATAATAATCATCACAGTTACTCACTCACTGTTCAGCAAAATCTTCAGTACTTTTTAGTTATAAGCATCACAATATTTTCCTAAATATTAATATAAGCCAGGTACCTACACAATATGTACCTGATAAGTGTATTAAGTGGTGGATTTGCCGATTTTGATAGACATCAGAAATTGAAGTATAAATTAACTAGTTGTTGAATATTTTAAAGATAGATGTTAAATCCTTTTCTTTATAATTTTATTATATTTCATCATAGTTTCATACTATGGGTTACTATTGTGTTTTGATAAAATATGAAACATTTTGTATTAGGAGTATAGAATGTTATGATGTTTTTACTTGTATTTGTGCACTTATATAAAATTGCATAATAATGTCTTGATCTTGATCTTTTATAAACTAATGTTTTTAGAATTTGTTATTTACATTATTTTATTGTGATCAACACGTATAAGGTAAACACCAGGTGTTGATTAAACCTTATCTTAAAAAAACAGTTATTTTATAAATATGTTTTCTTCATCCCCTATACTAATTGATTGTTTTCATTTATTGTTCTCAGGATGTTGCCGAAAAGTGCAAGACACTTGGCATCACAGCTCTCCACATTAAGCTCCGTGCCACCGGTGGCAACAAGACCAAGACCCCTGGACCCGGTGCCCAGTCAGCCCTCCGTGCTCTTGCGCGCTCCAGCATGAAAATTGGCCGCATCGAAGATGTCACCCCAGTGCCCTCAGACTCCACTCGCAGGAAGGGTGGTCGACGAGGACGCAGGCTGTAATCTGTTAATTTTAAGTGCACTGTTGACTTGAATAAACAAGTTTGCGGTATTTTGTGTCTCATTTACTGTTTTTGCCCACCTTTACTTATTAGCATTTATATTTAAAATGGTAGATTTTACTTTATTTTTTTATTTATTAAAGAGCGACTGGAAGGTGAAGAAGGAGGCCTCCATGTGGAAGAGGTTAAGAATAGGGACCCTCTGGTGGTTCTCAAGGATGTCCTACAAAATAACACGGATGAGGAGATCCTTCGATCCTTGAGAAGCCAGAACGGGGACCTTTTTCAGAATCTCGATGAGAAGGAGGACAGGATTGCGGTCAAATTCAGAAGGAGAGCGCGCAACCCACACCTCGCTCACGTGGTCCTGACGGTCTCTCCACAAATATGGAAAAGAGCAATTGAGCGAGGGTCCGTACAACTGGACATACAGAGAGTAAAAGTGGAAGACCAGTCTCCACTCATACAATGCTCTGTGTGCCTGGGGTACGGACACGGTAAAAAATATTGTAAGGAGACGGAAGCCAAGTGTAGCCACTGTGGGGGGCCACATATGCGTGCGAGCTGTGAGGAGGTGTTGGCAGGATCACCTCCATCTTGCCTCAACTGCAGTAGAGCTGGAAAGAGTAGCGTCCACCACAATGCCTTCGAAGCGGATTGTCCAGTAAGAAAGAGGTGGGACGACCTGGCAAGAGCAAGGGTGGCTTACTGCTAAGGGCACCCCGGGGAACACACAGCAGCCAAATGACCCCAACAGACGCCAGAGGTACACCGTGGCGCAGGCCAATCTCCAACGGAGTAAATTGGTATCCATAGAATTGGTCCTTGAAGCTTCGAAGAGGGGAGTGGCCTTCGCCCTGGTGCAAGAGCCGTATGTGGGCAACACAGGCAGAGCTAAGAATTACGGACCGGCGAGGGTCTACCAAAGCGCGGGGCAGGAAGAGGGTGCGGTCAAAGCGGCGATCATAGTTTTTGACGCCAACCTCGATGTAGAACAGCACCCAGAACTCACGACAAACAACATCACAGTCGTGAGGATCCGGACCAGCGCTTGGTCGATCAACGCCGTTTCGTTTTACTTCGAGCCTAATGCCCCTATCGAGCCCTACGTCGCCCAGATAACGAGGATCATCGCGAAGATAGGAACGGCGGGTCTCGTTATCGGGGGAGACGCAAACGCCAAAAGCATCTGGTGGGGCAGCGCAAGGACTGACATTAGAGGGCAGGAGCTAGCAGGAGCGTTCCATCAATGGCACCTGCATGTGATTAACATCGGGAACACACCAACCTTCGAGATTGAAAGGAATGGAAGGACCTGCACCAGCGTAGTCGATATAACGGCGGCGTCGGCGGATCTGCTGGATAAAATCGCAGACTGGAGAGTGGACAGAGGAATGACGGGGTCGGACCACAATGCCATCCTCTTCGAACTGGATCTCACAGTAGGGAAATGCATTACACTAAACAGAACCACACGCAAATACAACACAAAGAAGGCAAGCTGGAGTAAGTTTGATGACAAACTCACCCAGCTCCTTCAAGCAGACAACATAAACACACAAAACATAAACAAAATTATTAACACTACACAATTAGAAGAAACACTACACAAATACACAGAATCAATCACACAAGCATGTACACTACACATTCCAGCGAAGAGGAGTCAACAAAAACTTACCATACCATGGTGGACCGACGAGCTGTACCGCTTGAAGAGGAGAGTCTCGACGATGAAGCGAAGAATCCGCGGCGCTGCCCCAGTCCGACGAGCGAGAGTGGTGCAGGAGTACCTGGAAGAAAAAGAAAAATATCAGAAAGCTGCCAGGGAAGCCCAGACTGCCAGTTGGAAGAACTTCTGCCAAAAACAGGAAAAGGAGACTGTGTGGGATGGGGTGTACCGGGTGATAAAGCAGACGGAAAGAAGAAAGGAAGATCTGCCTCTGAGTAGGGATGGGAGGATGCTGGGGCTGGAGGAGTCGGCCGCATACATTGCGGAGAAGTTTTACCCCGAAGATGAGGAGAAGGAGGATACCGACGAGCATCGGAGGGTACGGGAGCTTGCAAGGACAGCTAACATCGGAAGCCCTGACGAAACATACGACCCATGCTTCACACTGCACGAGCTGATGGGAACGCTCAAGACATTTAACCCCAAGAAGGCCCCGGGTGAAGATGGCTTCACCTCCGACATCTGTAGCAGGGTAATAGCAAGCCACCCTCAGGTCTTCTTGGCAATAGCAAATAAATGTCTTGAGCTGGGATACTTCCCGAAGAGCTGGAAGAAAGCGATTGTCGTCATCCTACGCAAGCCGGGAAAAACAAACTATACGGATGCTAAGTCATACAGACCCATCGGGCTTCTCCCAGTACTGGGGAAAATTTACGAGAAGCTGCTTATGTGTAGGGTAAGGTTCTATCTGGTCCCCGGCTTCAGCCCCTACTAGTATGGGTTTGTGCCCCAAAAGAGCACCGAAGATTCCCTCTATGTCCTGATGAATTACATCAAGAACAATCTCAAAAAGAAAAAGATCGTCACCATCATATCACTAGACATAGAGGGAGCCTTTGATGCGGCTTGGTGGCCAAAAATAAAAGTAAGGCTGGCAGAAGTAGGATGCCCTGTCAATCTTAGAAAAGTAATAGGCAGCTACTTAGAGGATAGGAAAGTAGAGGTGAGGTACGGGGGGAGGAAAGTAGAAAGAACAACGAGTAAGGGATGCGTACATGGATCTATAGGAGGGCCTATTTTCTGGAACTTGCTGCTGGACCCATTGTTATGGCAATTGGCCGAAAAAGGGCACCATGTGCAGGCGTTCGCTGACGACGTAGTGATGGTGTTTTTTTTTTTTTTTTTTAATCTTAATTAATGGCTTCGCGTTTAGCATTTAGCCAATTTCAAGTACTTTTTATTATTAGTAATACATAAATAAACAATATTTCTTTTCTGTATGATGATGATGAATGATAATAGAAATGAGAAGTGAGAAATGATATACCCCCAACC
Source organism: Eudonia mercurella (assembly GCA_963082485.1). Classification (NCBI taxonomy): domain Eukaryota; kingdom Metazoa; phylum Arthropoda; class Insecta; order Lepidoptera; family Crambidae; genus Eudonia; species Eudonia mercurella. Next base: position 4,717,294 of record OY720028.1, on the reverse strand, counting down.
CCTCGAGTATCTCAGTAAAGATGTGGGGCTTTACTAAGTCCTCGGGCGGACGTCTTGAGAGAATTTGAAAAGTGACGTTGCACTGTTTTGTTTTATTTGCCAACACTCGTGCACACTCACGAACACTTAACGGTTAATAATCCACCATTATTTCACATTAATATTCGACATAACACAAATTTTCGAAAATAAAACAAAACCGCAGACATGACTCTTCACTTTCCCGCCAAGAAGTCCAGTGATGGTGTTTGTGGGAGACTTGGGACTGGAAGTCTCAATGAAGGCTAACGGGGCGCTCTCAGATGTTTGGAATTGGGGTGTAGGAAATAAATTGAGGTTCGCAACCAATAAAACGGTTGCCATGACAGTAACCAGAAAGTTAAAGTACGACACTCCAATCCTAAACATGGGGGGGCAGGACATCGTTATGCAGAGAGAGATGAAGGTCCTGGGTCTAACCATAGACGATAAACTCACTTTTAACACCCACGTCGCGAACGTATGCAGGAAGGCCCTAAACATCTTCAAACAATTGAGGACAGCAGCAAGGGTCAGCTGGGGCCTAAACCCTGAAGTAGTGAGGCATATTTATATAATGGCAGTTGAGCCCATAATTACTTACGCAGCGGCGGCATGGGCCCCCGCGGCACAAAAGATAGGTACACAGAAGGAATTAGCAGCGGTACAGCGAGGATTCGCACAGAAGCTCTGTGGCGCGTACCGCACAGTCTCCCTCAACTCGGCACTGTTGCTGTCCGGGATACTGCCTCTAGACCTCCGCATTCTGGAGGCCTCGGCCTTGTATGACGCGAGGTGAGGCAGGTCCCGGGCATTGCCGGAGGACAGGGAGATGGAGGCGCCTGTTGGCTTTGCGGAAGTCCCGCACCCCGCCCTGAATGTGGGGAGCGAGTTCGTGGCCCTCGGGGACCAGGAGGCCCTCGATAGGTATGCCGTGCAGGAGGTCCAAATTTACACCGATGGGAGTAAGATTGACGGAGGCGTCGGGGCCTCACTATCCATTTGGAAGGGAGGAACCGAAGCCAAAGCCATGAAACTGACCCTGGCCGACTACTGCACGGTATATCAAGCCGAACTCCTCGCCATATTCAGAGCGACAGCGGAAATCCTCAAAAGGGATGAAGCGAGCTACGGTATATACAGCGACTCCAGGTCTGCTCTGGAAACTGTAATAAACCGTAGCTCGCTCCATCGCTTAGCGTGCGATTCGAGGGCGAACCTGCAGAAGGCCCTCGCACAAAGCAAAATTGTAAGCTTGTTCTGGGTGAAGGCACACGCAGGTCTACCCGGAAATGAGCGTGCAGATGAGCTGGCGAAAGAGGCTGCAACTTCGTCACGGAGGAAGCCGGACTACGATCTGTGGCCGATCTCATTCGCCAAACGATTCATCCGAGATGTGACGATTGGCGAATGGGCTCGGAGATATGATGCGGGAACGACGGCCTCCGTCACGAAGATCTTCTTTCCGGACGCGACAGCTGCCTATCAGCTAGTTAGAAAAATAAAGCCGACTACAATATTAACGCAAGTGATGACGGGACATGGAGGATTCTCCTCGTACCTACACCGATTTAAATGTAAAGACAGCCCAAGATGTATCTGCGACCCCGAGCAGGACGAAAGCATAGTACATATAATTACGGAATGCCCAGTCCATGAGTACGAAAGAATGATGTGTGAAAGTAAGATAGGAATGAATGTAAATGTAAATAATATTGCTAAAATCATAAGAAGCAAACACACAAGAGCAACATTTATAGAGTTCTGCACAAAAATGGCCACCAAAGTAATCACAAGGAACAAGACCTAAAAATATGTTTTCACTGGTATATTGAGTATACTAAGGCTAACATATTAAATAAGTAATAATTAAATAGTAAATAAGAGTACAATAATAAGTGTAAACTAAATGTAAATGTACATACATAGTAATAGAATATAGAATATAACCTAGATAATAAGCAATAGTAAGTAAAAACAGGGCATTAAGATGCAATAAAAATGGAACCGCTAAGTCGGAAATACATAGTAGAATAGCAATTATAAATAGACAAAAATATTTAATAGCACTAAGTAAGAAATAGATTTAAGAATGTAATAGAAATAAGTAAGAAAAAGAGTAGATAGGGCACCTAGCGTGCAATAAAAATGGAAGATCGCTATAAAGTAATTATATAAGTTAGCATAGGTCCGTGTATAAGTAGATAGGGCACAAACGTGCCAAGGAAATGTAGGCATAAAGCCACTGTCTAGCATAGGAGAGCCGAACTAGAACGGCATAGATTAATAACGTCTCCGACACTGACCCACGTCGGGGGACTCGGAATAAAAAAAAAAAAAAAAAAAAAACTAAATATATCGATACCTTTGGGTAGAAAGGTCGTATAAACCAAAAACCGACTTTTCAGGAGAGCAGAAAAAGTTTTTTTTTTTAAATAAAAATTCATAAGTTTTTTGTTTTTTAAGTTATAAAAAAATGACCAATGAAAAAGATTCTTACAATTCGAGAATGAAAAAGGCTAAATCATCAAAACACATCTATCTTCTTTTGTTTCAAAGTTAGCTTGGATTTACGTCTAAGAAAAAACCAATTTATGGTTAATACACCCCATGAAAATGTACCTAAAAAAAACTGCATAGGTCGTATATCCATTTTTGGTAAGCTTATTATTACATAAATTATGGTCATTACGACGTCGAATTTAAACTAATTATAAGTAATGTATTTAACTCGCTAGGGCGTATATACCATTTACAATTAAAGACGATTTTTACGCCCTGAGTTAATATAAATTATAGTCATTACATCATAACAAAACTACAAAAAAAATACATTCGGCTTTTACGTTAACAATTTACCTTTTTTAAGACGTTATGACCGAAATTTTCTGGGTCGTATAAACATGTTTTTTGCGAATTTCTGTATTTCGTATATACAGATCGATAGAGAAAAAAAATCTGAGAAAAATGGTATATATAACTCAATTTGACCAAAATGGTTTATACGACCTTTCTACCTAAAGGTATCGATATCATACATTCTCACTAACAGTAATAACTTTAATCTAAACTTAAATCTAGAGCCATAATTTGTAAAAAACTAAAGTTTGGACCCCATCTGGGTAAAAGCCTCCATCTCCTTCAATTTTTCTCTATTTTTAGCAAAGTCATCCAATTTCTGCCAGCCACTGACATGATGTCGTCCAGCCATCGTTTTCTAGGTCTGCCTACATTTCTTTTTCCCAGTGGACCTGCCCATGTTGTAGTTTTGAAACTACAAACTACAAATGGTAGATGTTATAGTTTAATGTCTATGTACATTTGAAACTCCTGTGGTTTTTTACTGCTTCTGTGGTCTAGTGGTTGAGACAACCCCGGTCTTAGACCCAGAGGTCGAGGGTTCGATTCCCAGTGGGAGGGAACATGTTTGTGTACTCTGTTTGGTTGTTGGTAGGGCTTGTTTGTCAGCCTGGCTATCTACTAGCTTATCTAAATATGTCGCCATAACATCAATGTTTATAGCATTGTGTTCCAGCAGCTAGAGATAAGATAGCCAGTGTTTCGGTAGGTACCTAGTTGAGGATGTCGGGTGAAGTGCGCTCCCACCATTCCTTATCTTCACTTAACATCAGGTGAGATGAAGGCAAGTTACCTGTAAGATAAAATAAACTAATAAACTAAAAAATAACGGAGTTAAAATATAAAAAATAGGTAAATAATATTAACTGGTTACTCCTTCACATCGACGCAGAGAAACTCCTTGTTATCAATAGAAGCCAAACACCAAGATAGAAATATAAGAAGGATTGAAACATATTGCAAAGAAAGCGCTGAAGTTTTAAAGTTAAAGGAGAAAGATATAAAAATTGACCTGATTATTACTAGTGCGCTGTAAAACGAAATTACAGTTCTAGACTGCTTAGAGCGTTTGTGCAGGGTAATATGTATTAACCACAATGTAGGAGGCACATAACGTCACACCTATATTATTTTTATAAGTTTAATTTTATTTTATATTTTTTTTAAATTAGCTCTGTAATTTTTAATAATCATGTCCTGGGAAACAATAAATTATGAATTAAAATAAAATGTGTTACTCCTGCCAAACTCGGAAACCGGTCTACTCTACTCTATTGTGGAGATTGCCAAGATTTTTTATCAGGCACTCAAAAATAAACTGATCCTTATTGTTTCTGGTTAAACTACGATTAAAACTATTTGTTCACCAAAATTTGGAACTACAAGATTCGGTTGCGGTTGTAGTCAGAGCGTTCAAATAGGTACTTCATATTTAATGAGATCCCGCTGACAACTGTTACTTTATCTGTGCTCTACTATAGTGTATACTTGCAGAATATCGAACATTTTCCTCTGGAACATCAATGGGGTAGCCAAATAGCACATATTGCAAAAAAAAGCACTTTTATGTTTTTGTTTAATCATATATTAATATTTTCAGATAAATAAATAGTTTTAGTTAGGTACTATTTTAGAATAAACATACTATGCTTTTCTACGATAAACACATCTTATAATACACACAACATCCAATTTTTTTTAGACTACGTAAGTATCTATTTCAGTGATACATCAAATTTGATACAAAACCGAATTACAAATACTTGGTACCTACTTCTTTCTAAAATTATTGCACTGTAACGGGTGTTTTAGTGAAGACTGCTCACAGATTGTTAGTCAACCTTAAAACCGTTGTGAAGATAACAAAGTAAATATTAAATCTAAAAAGAACCTCTTCAACATTATAGTAATAACAGCAAAATTTATGACATCACACAAGCTGTGTTTCTTCTGTAAATAGTTCTGTTTCCAATACTTTTCAATTTTAAAATATACGTGTCGACTCTACCATGAAAAGCAATGGATACAGAAAATTGAAATCGAAACTGCACACGGGCAAAACCGACTTCGCTAAATTTTATAAATGAGATCAATTATTTTGAAAATACTTGCTCCTGGAGCACACTTATAACTAGTAGTCTGGTTCACAACATATATATTTTTTTTTACATTTACCACAATTTTATTACAATGTCTTTGTAGCATAGATGTATATTTATAAGTAAGTAAACTATTATAATTTATTTCTATCAAAAGTTAGTCATAAAACCGGCAACTTAAAAACGACATAACTACGATGTTTGTTATAAAATCACAAAGATTATGCTTATAGAACACAATAATTTTATTGAAGATCAGTCAGAATAATCGCTGAGTTCCAAAGAAAACAAATAATTTTAGTTCGTTGAACTCTTTATTTCTCATGTTTTAGGCCATTACTCTTTAAGCTTCAGTTTAAACAAGGTAAAGTTACCCCACCGAGACCGATAAGTTTGAGATTACTCAAATCGATAAATTTGCATAATGATAAAATTTTTGAATAATGGCATAAGCGACATGAGAAACGGCCAGTGCTGCTCTGTGACGAGTGGAGAAAAATGATGTGAAAATGACTACACGTTAACACTACGGCAAATGAGAGGTCGGTGGACTCTCGGAGCGAGCGGCGGGGCGGCGCGCGGCGGCGGGCCGGGCGCGCGGCTTGCGCTACAAGCCCGTCTTTAAGCGGATCTTTTTGAGCTGCGACGGCGACGGGTTGGGGAACGGCCTGCGCTTGCCGGCCACGGACATGGAGTCGGGGTGCGCCGCGCCGCCCTGCGCCCCGAGCGCCGTCCCGCCCTGGACCTCCTCCCAGGTGCCGCCGAGCATGTCCTCCGACGAGGAGGAGGCCATGGCCCGGCAGCGGTTGCTGCCCCCTGAGCGCGTGACGGCGCCGCGTATGGAGCGCGAGAAGCTGCGCTTGCTCAGCTTCGAGGAGATGAGCGAAGCGCGCGGGCTCTCGGTGTCGTCTGCAGACCGCCGGCTCACCTTCGCCTTCACCACTCCGCCGACTTGCGTTTTGCTGGAGTTGGGCTTCCGGATCGCCAGTATGTTCCTGCGCTTGGTGGAGAGCGTCTTCGGCTTGGGCTCGTTTTCGCTGAGGTACCGGGTGCGGGACGGCGTCTTGACCGGCTCGTTCTTTTTGGCGTACTTCATGTTCATGTTCATGATGTCGTGGCCCGAGCGCTGCGCCAGCACGGGCGGGCTGCGCTTCCGCTCGGAGTCGGTCTTGGCGCCGACGTACGTGTTCTCCTTGCGCTCGTCCGTGACCTTGGCCTTGGACCGCGCGTACAGCGGCACTCGGCTCGGCGACGACGTCTTGGGCCGCAACCGTGACATCGTGATCTGCAACGAAACGAATAACACGAAACGTTTATTGCGGTTCACTAAGACAATTCTGTTTGTGATTTCGCTAATGTGTTTCACGCCCACTAGTTTTAGTACAAACTTGTATGTATGATGTTATTAGATTGATCTCGGACAACACGATTCACTCTTAACTATTCTTACCCCAATTATTAGGTACTATAAGGCTGGTGTTTTAATAGTAGTACTGAAAATTAAAATAGAGCTGGTTACTTAATGGTAATACATCAAAGTGAATGTGAAGTAATGTTTGAACATTATAGATGGTTTTGCAAATCTAAGGCAGAAATTGTGATATCAGTTTATGTTCGTTTTCTATTTTGCTAGCAAAAAGACGACATTAACCTATACAAGAAGAAGATTTTAATAATGTATTTCCAAGGCTTTTACCAGAAAGGGTTTGTTCCTAGATAGCTTCATAAACCGCAAAGTAATAGAACTTATAGCAAAAACTTAACTCTACGGGAGTAAAATAATTAATAAATAATAAGTAAAACATATGAAAACACAGATATAGCTTTAGTTTTTTTTTATCCAAACGCAGATATCAAAAACTGCTGCAATAATATCAATTTCGATAGTTTCTGTCTCATAAATTCCAGAATTCACATGGAATGCTCACAAGTCACATCGCCAGCGTAAAAGTAAGAGTCGGCATCGCAGGGCTCCTATTAGTTGTAGTCGTAGCAACGTTAAGTGCCTTACAAATAAACAAAAAATAAGGTCCGATTATTCCGTAGTACTTAAATATTGCGACAACCTTTTATATCTTAAAAATTGTGTAATGACCAGTGATCGGAGTAGGTAGAGCAATTTTGGTTCATTGACCGTAAACGCCGATGTTAATATGAACAGTCCGCGAGATTCTAACTGAAACTTTTTTTACATAAACATGATAAAAGAAGGCTTGTCTTACGTATTGGCATTGGGCGCTACGACGTTGTCAAACTTACATTAGCGACGCGTTGCCAATTTCCATTGCGCACACGCACGATTTTGCCGCGCAACACGGCTTTTGGAAACAAAAGAATACAATAACGGGCTCCGCCGCTAGAAAAACGTACCTGTTTTTGTCTCTTTCTACAGCATTCAAATTGTTTATCGATATTATTTCTAATCCCGGCATTTCGGGAATGTCCATATTAATACAACGTATCGCAAATACAAAAAAATGCTCCACCTACTCCGATCACTGGTAATGGACGTTATAAGTTGATAGTAAAAGTTTATTTTTTCTTTTATTTAAATAAAAGCTTGTTTTTTTAAAAGGTTTTTTACTTTTTTATTTATTAAAGGAAAAAAATGACGATCACTGGTTCTTGCCGAACACTGCTGCAACTACTCTAGAACAAATGACGTAACCGTGCGTGCGTACCTGCGGGCGCATGGTGCGCGAGTGCGCGCGCAGCCAGTCGCGCACGGCGCTGAGGTTGCGGTGCTCGGAGCAGGGGATGCGCGAGTTGGGGTGCTGCCCCGTCAGGTCCAGGATGGACGCGCCCAGCGAGCGGCCCACCTGAGGGGAGCGGCGGGTCACGTGGCGTTGCGGCAGCTCCAGTCACGGGGGCTTACAAGCGGCGCGCGAACAAAAATATTCACCAATCGGTTTACTTCATTTACCTTGTCGTGTTCGGGCTTTGTAAAATTAAGTGCCCCATTGGTGGAACGTTTCCTCACGCACCGCTTAGCTACCTTTCACAGCTCTGGTGGTAAGGCAGCCTTATCGCTCGGCCACGACCACGGGCGATTTGCGGCGCGTGAGCGATTTCTCTGTTCATTGCGTTCTTTTTATTACCGTTGACTAACACTGCTGTAGTATTAAAGGGCAATGCACCAGAAATGCGCTGGCCGCGTCGCAATACTCGTACTCGTGGCCGGAGCCTTGGAGTGTTTAGCTGTAGTAGTAACTGGCTGCTACTACAGGTATGATCTATGCTGAGCTGTAGCTTCAGCCTTAGGTTCGTGGCGAGTCATGCCGCTACTAAACTGTACATTTGATCTAGCGCTTGTTGTTGTCGCTTATAGCGATGCGGTCGTGGCCGGGCCGTTAATGTTGGGCGTTTACAATACAGAAACAAATCAGTGTTGTCAAAATCGTAGTCTCAGCTAACTGTACAATGTGAGGCTACGTTATACTGCCCTGGGGCATGCACGGAGCACTCATGTTATCGGTTCATTTTGTTACACCCAATAATCGCACAATAACTAATAGCAAGTGCACTGGCTGAGTAAAGTAAGCGGAGGCTACGATGAGGTCAACGCAGCTGTTATAAGCATTTATTTGAATTGCTTAACAATAAGGCTGAAGCTACGGTACCTGTTTAAGAGCAGGGGTGCGATACTTGAACCGGTGACAATAGTTTCCACACATGATAAGAATTACGAGTGCTGATGAAAAAATTGCACCCCTGATCTGAGAATGCGCTGATACATGGCAATTTTGTCAGTAGGTTGGTGCCAGTCGGCTTCCACTTTCTACGAGTCAAAACTTATTTTCCAATTCCTAATATTCCTTCTGTATATGTTGCGGGTGCAGACAGTTTAAACATACAGATAAAAATTTTCCTAAAAAAATACTTATTAAAAAAACACTGTCACCCTTTGGAAACGAACACACAAATAAAAATAATAATTTGTGACCAGATTCAAATTAACGAATATTAGGTTTCTTTCTACTATATAATAGCTCGGTCGATTTATAGTGCTTTAAAATCTAATGTAAACTACTGCTGATGCGTATTGATTTCGTAGATACTACAAAAATAAATATATTATGAGAATAATCTTGATGAAACTATTTGTAAGTATCAATTATTATTTAAAGCTCTATAAATATTATTGTTTGAAAACTGAACTTTCATCTTTAATAATTTGGAATAACAAAAAATAATAAAAATAAAAAATACTTTAAAAAAACCCGGATTTATCCGAAGAGAAAATGTAATGGACATGAATGTTTCATATAAGCAGACAGAACCGTTTCAATTTGTCTATTCTATTTGAAATTTACTTTATAACTTTATTTTTAGAAGCGAATAACAATTTTTGGGCTAGACTGTAATGACCGAGTGCAAAAAGCGTTCTTAACTTTAAAATACTATCTACATTACTTATTTACAAGGCAAATGTATGACGTCAGCGTGGGACAAACCTGCATAGGCTCTATCTCTTCGAAACCATCCGGGTTCCTTAGGCGACAGTGTCTTATCTGAAACGTGTTTAGCGTTGCTAAAATAGATACGTTTTGATATGACGAAACGAGAATTGCTCACTAGACTATAGACTATATCATAAGTGTTAAACAATATCCTGCTGCTATCAACTGTTTGCTGAAACTAGTCTGCGCTATGATGACAAAACAAAGCTTAATTGGTTATTATTGAATGTACTGTGTTTGGCTACGCTGGTTCCTTCCTATATTGATATCGCAATGTAAACTAAATATTGAGTGTGCGTAGAGACAATTAGGACCTCGATTCAGCTATTTTAAAAAGTATACAATATTGTCTCAGTGGCTAATTTGGACTATAAGGGAAATGTGGACGATTGTGGCCCTTTTCGAGAAGCAGAATCGAGTCCCTGTAGATTCGTAGAATCCACCACTTTATAAAATGACCAGACCGTTAAATAAACAAACAAAAATAAATTACAGTTTTGAAGACTTTGAAGGTTGAGTTGCAATAATAAATAGCATTTAATAAAATAACGGCGTCTACATGGTAAAATAATGGTTGATATGTGGGTTTTTTTTCCTTATTTTGTTTGTCTGGACATTTCACAAACTGGCTGTCGCTCGGGGAGTCACCATCATTAATATGTAGGTGGCACTTAATTCGATAGCGGAAATATTTTAACAGAAAATGCCGTAAATATGATACGTCGACACAGGATTTGTTGTTTTATTTATTTTACCTGATAATGACAAAAATATATTTTTGTTGCAAATTGTAGTTAGAAGCTATAAACAAATCGCCTTAATTATGACATCATTTCGATTTAAAACTCAACCAGAGCCTAGGTGCTCTGGTTGAGTTTCATTCACTATTCAAATGAGTTAGCGTAAACTACTATAATTTTTACATATTATTTGTATGGGATAGGAACAGCGCCATCTAGTGACAAACTCACATAACCAATGCCAGTTGACGCCTACTCGGTCGACCGGTAAATAAGACATTATGCCAGCCGCACTTTGGATGCGTTTTTGTACGAATTTTACTCGTACATTAACATACGATATTGAACATACGATTTGAACACGCACATTCCCACGAATGATTTCGGACGTCGGAACTAAACGCGCGTATACGCACGACTAGTTTCCACCTAGTGTGTGAAGTACAACTATAAATAAATTTAAACAAAAGTTATGTTTATTTTACTGAATGAATGTTATTATGCATCAAAATATTTTTTAGAATATCTTAACTCAACTATGTTGACATCAAATTTTAATACTAAATTTTATTTATTAGACATTATATAAATATATTTACAATGAGAATTTTATTATTCTGTGGCACTATATAGTCAATTAATTAAAATTTCCACGCCTATGATACCATTCTTTGTTATATTATGACACCCAAGTAGACCATATTCTTAGAATTATTCCAATCGTGCGTATACGTACGAGTCAAAACCGTTCGTAAACTTATCCAAAATGCAGCTGATTG